>LPNX010241855.1:293435-375885 GCA_001517045.1 Pseudotsuga menziesii | reverse complement strand
CAGTTGAAACAATAAACCAAACCCACCTTGAATCACATGTGATGATGTTTCACTACATTGTTTGTATTTACAACTATACGTTTACACCACATTATTATGGCTGGGNCACCTTAAACCCCTCATCCCCCCCAATACCTGCAATATATTGGTTCAATTTTTGATAATTTTAAAACCCACAATATGAACTAACGTGATAGGATATTCGTCAACAAGTGAAGACACCGTGGCGACAAGGGACTCGATGTCCTCCATTTTCTTGATTTGGTCTTTTAGTTTTGCCATGGTTTTTGTCTGTGTTTGTGGAGGTGTGTATTTGGACCCTATTTTCCCTTATGGAGAGTTTAAAGACACTTAAAAACCTTCGGTAGATTTGATAAGCTAATAATAACTATAATAATTATTATTATTAAGATTATTAAATAGGAAAAATAAAAAAAATAATAATAATATAATATTTAAATATTTTTATTCTTAATATCCTTTTGAATATTTTTTTTTTAATTAGTAAAAAATAAATATTAATATAATAGAAATTATATAATATTTAAATTTATTTTATTAACATTTTTGGTTGGAGTGGAAATGTACATGCAAAGAGAGCATCCTGCGGATGGCGCTGCAACGAAAGGGAGGATGCAACGAATGAAGTAGTGTGTGCTAGCTGGTGAGAGCCATGCAAGTGGAAGTTAGATTGTGGAGGTGAAATGCAGGGTGATGGAGTGTAGTGGGGTGCAGTGATTGGGAGAAGCGTTTGCAGGGATGAAGGTGTTGGGGCATGAGGGAGCGACAGCGTGGACGATAGACTTGTGCGGTGGATGGAAGGAGTGAGATGTAGTAGATGGAAGGAGCTTGGAGTTGGCGGGAGGGTGGGACGTAGTGATTGATGCAGGTGGAGGATGTGTGATGCGGGTTGAGGAGAATACGCATGGATGAATGCGCGTAGGCGCAGAGAGATGGGGTGTGTAGTGGGGTTGGAGAGGAGTGGGTGTGGAAGGACGAGGATGAATTGAGTACAACATGATGAATACAAGGAAGGATCATGCACGGGGGTAGAGGAGTGTATGTGAATGTGGGTGGAGGAGGTAGACGGGGATGATGTAAGAGGGATGGGTGTTGGGCATAGAGGAGAGTGAGAAACACAATGTTGTCATTATAGGGCGCGATGGAGGAGAGGTGGAGGAAAGGGGGAGCGAAGAGTGGTTGTATATGTGTGGATTATCACGCAGTGGAAGGGAGGATGTATGAGAGAAATGAAGCATGAGTGATGGGTGAAAGTAAGTGGATGACCCAAATTCGAGCTCAGTGCCGAAGGAGTGAATCCACTCTGATGCCAAATGGAACAACCGTATCTGGTTGGACTGTTAAGAATAAATCTGACTTCCATGATTGCGAATAAATAATTATATATATTGATAGAGGATGATAAAATATTACAATGAGACACGTCTTTATAAGGCTTGAGCATGCATAGTTAAGGGTTACACCCTTTCACCTTAATAACTAATAATTTATTTAGTTATATTTAATAATATCATTTAAATATTCATAAAAAAGTCTCTCAACATGATTGGCATGTCTTGAGAATCTTAAAATTATACCTTTGATAGTGTGAACTCAAACTGTGATTTGGTTACCAACCTGTTTAATTCCTATACTAGGACCCAATACCTTTGTATGGTTAGTGTTACTATTAACTTGCTAATTTCCCTGGTCAATTTTCACATCACCAATGTTCCATTATGTTTCCAATAGAGAAAAGAATCCAAATTACATCATCCATGATCCCCTACATTAAATGACTAGCCACTTAGGCTATATGTAAATCTAATAGAACAGTCTAGATCCAAATTATGTTTTAAAAGACTAATAAAAAAATAACCATGGTGAGGTTTCCAAGTACTAATTGTAAGGTGTAACACCATTTGAAACCAATAGATAATAATCAATGTCCAATAATATGGTAAAATAGCAAAAAATAAATTAAAAATGAGACTTTGACTTTTACAAAAATGAAATTTAGCACGTTCTTGTTTTTGAGGAACATGATGCAATATAACTCGAAGTCACAATGCTTCTCTGTGTATCTCTATTGTTGTCCTTTATTCAACATCTATTGATTATAAGGAAATTGGTGTCTATTTCTTGGTAAGCAGATAAACTAAACATGAATCAAGCTGAAATACATTACTTTTTATAAATTCCTCGTCTACAAGATATCCAACCCAATCTACATCACCTGTTAATAAAAAAATATCACTTCTACAAAGTTATAGTACAATATCAATAATTCCTTTTATATATTTAAATATCCTCTTGGTTTCCTTCCAATGTAACTCATTTCAACATCTTATAACAAACCTAGAAACCTTATTAGCAACAAAAGTAATACCAGGCTTTGTATGGGTTAGTTAGACGAGACTTCATACCAACTAACACTCCTTGAGGTTGAGGAAATTTTGAATGTTGAAAATAATATGCAATAAAATTATTAGAGTTATGCGAGTCACACTAGAGACACTTAGTTATGCCCAACAGTGACACACAGTCATACTAACAGACACTCAGTTATTCGCAATGGTGACACATAGTCACACTAGCACATGCACTAAGTTATTCCCAACATAGACACTCATTTATTCCCATCAGAGACACATTCATGCCCAACAGTGACACACAGTCACACTAGCAAACACACTCAGTTATGCCCAATAGTGACACACATTCACACTAGAAGAGACACTCAGTAATGCCCAACAGATACATTGTCATACCCAGTAGTGACACACAATCACACTAGCAGAGACACTCAGTTATGCACACCAGAGACATAGTCATGCTCAATAGTGACACACAGTCAAGGCTAGGAGAGATACTTAGTTATTCCCAGCAAAGACATAGTCATGCCCAAGACAACATAATTAAGAGAAATATTCTTTGAATCTTGTTGAATATAGACCTCACTACTCGTTCCCTCACTTTCTAAATATAGAGCTCACTACTTGTTTCCTCTATAGCC
Organism: Pseudotsuga menziesii; assembly: GCA_001517045.1. NCBI lineage: Eukaryota > Viridiplantae > Streptophyta > Pinopsida > Pinales > Pinaceae > Pseudotsuga > Pseudotsuga menziesii. The sequence continues at coordinate 372,869 of LPNX010241855.1, read as the reverse complement.
TTGTAACCTTAGGACCCACTGCACTAGACTACAACTTAATACACTAAAAAAAAGATCCTAGAATACTAGCCTTAGTCGCATGTAGAGTTATCCCACCACAATAATAGTATTGTGATCCATTAATAGTAGAGTTATCCCACCACAACTATTACCAGCAAGTGTACCTTACTACTATTCTAATGAGGTTATATATGATGTTCATTTTTTTTCATCGAAGAAGGAATATCCTCTGGATGAATACACTATCATTTTCATCAACAATTTCAATAACAATGTGCTGCTCCTATATAACTATAGCTTGAGATCATTGATAATATTCTAATTTAAGAACCCATGTGTCCATATTATGCACAATCCAGTAATGAGAATGAATACGATGCATACCAATCTAAGTGATTAAACTTCATTGAAATTTGCGCAAGTTATCATATACTTACTTGAAGTTTGTAATTGCCAACAATTTTGGAGGCACCTACCCAGTGAAAATACTGTTCTCTATTTTTCTGTCGAAATAGAGTAACATTAGTTTATGAATACAAAATTTATTAAGTCCGCATTTCCACTAGATCGAAAATAAATGATTCTTGAGTGCCATCTTCTACCAATTTATGTGAATTAATCTACACATTTTGAAATCTTTCCTGCATCTATAAAATTTCAAGCACCACATTTCTGAAAACACATATAGTAGCGAGAAAGAAAATTATAATCCTATCATATGTAGAGCTATTAAATTATCAGTAGTTCCACTTAATATATTAATATATTATTCTGCAAGTGCCTGCAAGCAAACCTAAAAATTTTCTGAATGTGTCAAAAACAACCCCTAGTAAAAGAAAAATAAAGCTTATTAGTCATTTCAGTTCTACATAAGCCAAAAAAAATGTATGTAACTTACAGAGAAGAAAAACTTGTCAAATCTCTTAAGGAAGCTGAGAGTGGACCACTAAAATTGTTAAAATAGAATCTCTACAAAAATCCAAAGATCAATTGAAATTTTTCTGAAGCTTATATATAATAAATATAATGAAAATAAACTGATACATTTTTAACATGGAAGTTAACAAATGCTCTAAAAATATCAAATGAAAATAATCACGGTTGAATTAAATCAATAAGACTTGGAAAATGTCTAGAACTACACTCGTTAATTGTTTTTTACCAACCAACTAGTGAGGATTGCAAATTTTTGCATTAGCTTATATATTCTCTTTGTATATTGTGCTTTTATAAGTTCTAGTGAAAAATTGAAATAGAATTGCTATTACTTATAAATCAGAGAGGAACATTAAACACTTCCAAATGAAAACATTTGATCATCACTAGTCTCTCTTAGATATACCAAAATGGATAAAAGCATTGATTATGGTGTTGTATCATATGTCTTCATGAATAATTTCAACATGATATGTGAATTTCCTTTCATTTCTATCATTAAGTGGGACCCTAACAGGGGGTAAGAGAGTTGCATATGAAACTCTTCTATTATTTGAGGGATACATTGGAGATGATATATGAGCTTCATTTATATTTGATCTTGAATAACTATTATTTGACTATCCACCTAAATTATTCACAATACATGAAGCAACACTTGTCATAATCTTGGAATTTGGGGTTGTTGAGAGAGAGTTTGGAGATGCATCAAACTAAAAGACTTATGTACACAATCCTAAGCTCAACACAGGTTTTACAAAAGCAATAAAACATATGGTATAACTACATTAGTCAATTTGAACCAAAACAGGTGTCGACAAGGCTATATAAGAGGTCATAAAGATATACAAATATTTAAAATATTGTATACTAAGAAGCATATATGGATTATTATTTTCCTAAAAAGGAAAAACAAAAAGCGTGCCACAATGTGAAGTACAAAAGATATTATATAAATATGCAAATTTAATTTTAGTACAAACATATGTAAGAAAATGCATTGTGTAAGCGACAACAACGAAGGAAAAACTATATTTCCCTTATATTTTTCTAAATAAAATGCACAAAGCTTTGATTTAATGGAAACTGGCTTGCATTGGATTAGGAAAAAAACATGAAAATATTAGGATACCAATATGCATATCGTCACCAATGTCTTCTTATGCTTTCAAAGAATGTGATTGCACAGAGAAAGTACTATAGCTCAATTTTTATCAACTCTTCAGCAACTTGGAGAACTTGTTTCATGCATTTTCTCTCCATTTTCATCCTTGTATTTATTGATTTCCTTTTTCTCAAGTTTCGATGTTTCATACATATATATATATATATATAGAATCTCTCATGATAAAATAATTTCTCTAAGAATATTCAAATGTATGGGATCACAGAATATCATTTATCTGCCTAGCAATAATATAAAATTAAGAGGGTCGAATCTTGAGAAATTATAACATGGATAGTATAGCTTATCCCTAAGAGGTTAAAAACTAAGAATTTTGGTTCTACAACTTCTAAGTTAGAATGAAATGAATGTATATCTTATTTAAGTACCCTAAAACTATTTGGAATCCATGTAAATTTCGGGTGAATCAAACACTAATTTACGTAGAAATAAAGTACCTTATCCTCAATCAACTGTGGAAAATGAAGAAGAATCTCAAGAGGCTCCATGTGCATTGTGGCGCATGAATAAGAGTCTTAAGAGGCTCAGTGTGCACTTTCATAACAAAAAAATCTACAAATCCCCTGTAACAGTTTTGGTAGCTGAACACCCACAAAAAACAACTCAGAAGCATGCCAAAATCATACCAATGCTTCCCCATTCTACTTTAATCAATAACTTCACAAATTAGTTGCTTCAACCTTCATCTTTGTAAAACAAGCACAACTCATATCAAAAAAATCCATTAACATGGAAATTTGAAATCAAATAGTAATTTGTAGCTCATAACTTTGTCCTTTGGACTGACATATATTACAAGGTTCAAATACAATGATTCAAATTACCGAAATCTCACAAAAATAAAATAGTTTGATATAAAAGAAGATTACATTGAAAATTAAAGTTCTGCATAATGTACTAACGAGAACAATTCGTCCACTCAGTTAATACTAACGTCGGGTTTTAAAATAACCCATGCTGTTAGAGCTAATTACATAAACCCTATATGTTAGAATCCATTGTAATTTCATTTCATTTTATTCCAACAACCATTCCACTAACTACTTACTGGAAACAATTGGCCATACCGGAGTGCAATCAAGATTCCAAACAATATAGGAAATTGCAAATGTTGATAATGGTCTTAAAACAGATTATGTTGTTGTGGACAAACACTTGAGAACAAAATTCAAATAACTTCCATAAATGTATACAATAACACCCAATCTGTTTATTTAATTGCTATAAATTCTTCTCAATATTTACTAATATTTTCTTTGCATTACAACTAATTCAGAACAATATTTAAATATATGAAACATATAAGATTATGCTTTAAAAAAAACACATCAATATACATCCCAATGAAACCTATTGAGCACTTCCCCTCATTACAACAATATACTCATTAAGAGCTCTAATGTCACTTATGGGAATTGATCTTGTGGGTGGAGAGGAAAACTATCCTTCTCTTAGATTCCCAAACTATACCCACTATACTCAATTAACAATACTATAAAAATTATACATATTAATCAGGAATTCAAAAAACCATAGAAAAAACACAGCTATGCAGATGAAACAGATTTTTATTTTCGTGTTTGAATAAAAAAATTGGTATCTTTCATTTGTTTTTTTGAAAAGTTTGAAGGTTTGGTCCTAACTAGTTCAAATTCTCTTCAAGGTTTAATTGTTCAGTATAAACTTGTACCTTTATCCATGTAAGCCAGAAGATGTTTTGTTTGAATTGGGTTTGACAGTCTTTGAAGGGTTCTAGGTTTCTAAGACTATCTTGAGGAAAATATGACCATGTGAAGGAGTCAGTCAGCTTAATAAAGGAGATGTGAAAGAGTGACTATTAAAGCTTTGCATGTAAATCACACAAGCCCATTTTTCTATATATATATTTTTTGTCTTGAATGTCCCATGATTGGCATTGGTTCTAGATAATTTGATAGTTTTTTTTTAATATGCGCTAAACTATATGGAATTGCACCACTGATTTATAGTTTAGAAGCCTACCATCCAAAGTAGTTATTCAGGAAAATGGACATGCTGAAGCCTGACAACGAAAAGTTTGCATGGAAACAACATAACCTGTTTTTCCAATTCTTTTCTCTCTAGAGTTGCACATGATCACTGAGATTTTTATGCGTACTAGAATTCTTGGAATTTTACCATACAGACTCTGGACTCTTTATATGTGTGATAAATTATAAAATATATGGAATTTTGTTATACATGTTCCACTCTCCATATTGTCTAACTTATGTAGAAATTCAAGTTCTAACCACCAAGTTGTACAATGTGTGGCAATAAATATACTTTAATGTATATGTGATATTTCTAATATCAAGAAGATGTTTCCAATAGAAATAGAAATACCTTTTTTTTGTAGATGACTGGTTAAGCAATCTCTTAATGAGATACAAACTCTAGCAACCTATTGGTTAGGTGAAGTGAAAATTGCATATATTTTACGTTTTAATTGTTAAACTTTGTCTTAATTAATGGGATGCCAAATACTGTATACGTGCCTCTTCCTCTATGGGTGCATGTGTCTGGAATAAGATGGATACATGCTTTTCTTAATATAATATTATCAATTGGAACTAATATATGAAAGAGCCACAGAAAAAAAATATCATGAAACAAATCAACCAAAAATATGGTCATGTGCATTCCTCACAAAGTTATGTCCCTCTAATGCAAATCTTAGTGGTCACCATGGGGAAACAACCTGCTACAGTTGAAACAATAAACCAAACCCACCTTGAATCACATGTGATGATGTTTCACTACATTGTTTGTATTTACAACTATACGTTTACACCACATTATTATGGCTGGTTTTTGTTTACAACTATGTTTCATATCAATTAGGGGATGGGGCGAGAGGGATGAGTTTAAAGGACGGTTGGAGAGGCCCTCCTAAATTTTAGGGTATGGCATAAGAGTGGGAAAGGTACATGACATAGGGAGCGACTCTAGACAACTCAATAGGTTCAGGGTGTTGCCAAAATTTAACCATATCCATATGAACCTGGTTACTATTTTCATGAGTTCAATGAAGTGTTAAGCCATCCACTTGGGTTTCATCCTTTCAGTGATCTTTCCATGATGAGATTTAGAGGGACAGGGAAAGGAGAAAATAGAAAGAAATTTTGACAGAATAGTTATGCCTCGAACCAAGAAGTTAAAGTGAATAAATTATGCACTTTGTAGTTGCAATGATTTAGAAAATTTTCCTCAAACAAAAGCACACATGCTTGCACACACGTTTGTGGAAAACAAGTTATATTAATACAAAAGCTAATTGTAGGGTGAAAACCGCCAAATTGATGAGATCATCTCCTTTGTCATTCAGATAAACTAATATTAGTGGTAATATCGATTTGGGTGGCATGCCTTGCAGAACCATGATATCCATAATAATTGTAAGTCTTCTTACTACAACATGTAATGTCCCTGACCCTTCGACCGGCGAAGAGGATGCTACCATACCATTAACTATCCGGGAAACTAGCCCCATGAACATGCACATATATAAAAATTGACTAAAATGCTTTGAAGTAAAACATGTAGAGATGCATAATTATTAAGCATACAGCGGAAGCAAAACATACATTCAAGAATTCAACATGTTCATCATAATTCATTCAACGTCAAATATGATTGCAGATATTGAACATGAGAATACTTATCTTATGAAGAACTTGTTTCACAACCAGCTACGTTGCTACAATGTTCCACCCAACCATAGGCCAGTGTGCTCCTTAATCTCTCAGCAACACCACCACCCCCGAGATGGGCATGATTCCCCAAGGAATAAGGAACTAAGCAGGCTTACACATAGCCAAAGGTACACAAATCATCCAAGCCAACACAGTTGGTTTTATCAGGCCATTAGGGAGTTGGGAAAAGTTGAATGCTAAGTTAGTGGGCTCACTGAAGAGCTAAGGACACCTACACTAGCCCGACTTCTAGGACTGTTATAGATGATTTTACCACTCCAAGTGAATCACACTTGTATGGCCTTCCCCTGTCCCTCTGCAGACTCCTTAGACCCCTTGGACCATTTTTTGTCCTTTGATGTTTCCTAGACCATCCCTAAAAACATGTGAAAATTAATACACGCGACTTTTAAACCCCTAATCGCGCATATACGCGGGTTTGACCCCTAAAACCACATACATCAGGATGTGTGCATAATCCAAATCCTTTTGGAGTTTTTCTTGACATGGATCCAACTCACTTGACTCCTGGCCTTCCATATGCGTTGAGATCACTCGGATTCGACCTTTCATTACCCCTTTGAAAATTTATATAAGGAACTCTTTGGTACATTGAAGGCATGCGAGAGAATTGAGAGCAAAGAAACTATAGTCCATTGTTGCCAGAACTTATGCTTGAGTCTGCATCCCTTTGTCCCTTGGAGCACTTTTGTGTTCTTCCCAAGCTTTCATTTTGCTTGTGAGATTACTATCAAGAGATGGAAGATTGAGGCGGTGGAGGCCCAAGTGGGGGATTCAGTTTCTTTGATTCATAGACATGCCGACAAAGGTTGTATCCATTGTAATCTCTAATTTTATATTAATAGAAATATCTTTTCCTATCCAATAATGTATGTTTGAATGAATATTTTATCCATGGATGATTTCAAATGCTTATACATTGTTGATTATATATGCTAGAATAGATCTAACACCCATATATATAGTATTCTTGTCTTGTCTACTTGTTGTTGAGGAAGTGATTTATCAATTCAAGCTGAAGTTGGAAAGCTCAATGGGGATCTACTTCAACCGTCCAGAATAAGGTATGAGGTCCGATCCTTTAGTGTTAGATATTTAATTTCTATTGCATATTGGAAATGATTGATTTATGGAGTCAAGCTGTCTGTTGTGGTACCCCAAGCCATAGGAATTTCTCTCCATAACAGAATTGGTGACTCCACTAGGGACGTTCCTTGTTTTTGTTTGGGGGTTTGGGGCACAATGTGCTTGATATTATTGACTTGTTCTTTGTTTCTCCTTGATTCTATGTTGCGTTTTATTGTATGTTCATCCATTGACACTCCCCTTTATTGGTTTGACCCTTGGCCTGCTTTTTACCACTACCTTCTCTGTATACCCAGGTTTTTGGCCAAAAGCCACGTACATAGGCGGATTGTTGGCCAAAATTCACGTATACACGCAGGTTTTTGGCCAAAATCCGCATATACACGCAGGTTTTTGGCCAAAAGTAACGTATATACGCAGTTGTTCTTTAAACAATCACGTACATCCTCTATTTTGGTGAGTGGGAAGTTGTTGGGTGGGTTGTGAGTGTGGTTGGGTCTTCCTTGAGTCTGATGTTGTCTGTTGGATGCTTCTTTTGTGACCAGAGACCGCTTTTTCATTGATTTTTCTTTGAAAGTAGTTTTAGTCATTTATCCTTTTTGGTTTGCCATTAGTGCATTACTCTTTTTTGTCTCAGTGTCTTACTGAGCTTGTCTTTTATACTTGCTGCAGAGACTGGGAGTTTTAGATGACTTTTATTGCATTTTTCAATCTTTTATATTGAAAAGTACAAAGTAGTTGCACTCTTAGTTGCATTTTAGATATGGATTTTAGGAGGTACTTGCATTGGATTGCTTGGATGAGAGTTGTGTTTAGGCTTTCATATAGGAAGGATTGCATTGGCATTCGGAAATGAATATATATTTATGAATCTCATGTAGTGGCATACCCTATTTTTCATTTGACAAAGATTGCACTTAGCATTGTTTGTTATGGTGTGCATATTTATTTCACTGCTAAGTCATAATGTTATTAGTTGCACGGCCATTTCCCCTTGAGTAATTATAGCCAATTAAAATCAAAACTTAATTAAAATGAACTACACTATTTTATTTGATAGGGTTCACCAACAAGATTAGGATTTAGAGTCTCGGAATAGTTCATTGTGAGTTAATTCTCCAAGACTACTAAACAACAACATTTATGTGTTTGTACAGGTGAAAGTGTGAAATTCCTTGGTATAATTAGTGTTTCTCAGGATCCTCCTCTTATAAGGGAGTTAAGCACGAGGCAGTGTGAACGGTTATGATTGGTACGACCCCTGGTTGTAACTGAGTAGCACCGAAGATATTTCCAAGATTGTATTCTTATCTAGGGGCTCTTTCGAGAGTTTCAAGATTTGATACCCTGCCCATACGGTCAATCCCGCTTGCGATTGTCCGCATGAACATTTATTATATTGAGGTGACCTTAGTTTCCTTACCTAGGATATCGAGGGGGTACTCTGCAGGGGTTATTCTGCGGGTGTCCCGGCCAGGTTGGGGACGGATAACACAATTGCTTTACGCGTTGAAGCTGAGGGCCACCATAATTGGTTACATACCTCCGCTTGTAGTGTATGGGAGTTTCAAGCCTCTCCTAGGCGAGACATACCTGCTACATTCGGGAGCTCATGTATCCTCCCCTTGGTTTGCTTGTATTTTGGTTGTATATTTTCTTAGGAGTGTGCTCTTTGTGTGCTAGTTGGCCTTTGGGATCGTGGTTACTTGAGCATATTTATGCTCTCTTGAGTTCGGGTCCTTTTATTTTCGGCATGCCTGGTATCCTATTACCCATCCTTGGTCCTAGTACGGACCCCGGTGTCGGACTTGGGGGTATCACAGCCCCTTACCGTGCTTAGATTTCGGGAGTGGTCACATTCTGCCCTCTACTCCATTTGTGGAGGATGTTGACTCCCTTCTCTCAGTATTTACACCGGTGGTCACCCTCACAGGGGTGGTGGTGGATGCGTGAACGTTGGGTCTACACCTTACTTTCCTTTTTATGTCCCATCGTTCATCGCATTGTTTCCTTTGGGTGCAATTGTCATGATCATTCCTCCTTGTATCTGATAGTTTGGATTCTTTATTGACTATTTTGGGTTGTTTTGGACTAATATGGTTGTCATGTAGGGTCCAGTTTTTATACACTCTCTCTGAGGTTTTGACCCATTCATGCCTATCACAGGTATTATGTATGAACTAGCATATATGTTAGGATATCACATCCGTTTGCACTTATGCATTGCCTTATGACCATTCCATCTTAACTTTAGGTACGAACCCATTCCATGGTATCAAGGAACCTTCATGCTGCTATCAGAAGTGATATTATGTGAATGGTAGAGCTTTCCTATACATGGGTGTCCTAGTTAGCTCCCTTTTGCATTTGGTACCCATGCTGTGAGTCCTCTCTTAGGTCCGGGAGTCCCTTTTAGTCCCGCCATGTCCTTGAGCAAGAGCCTCATACTCCTCTTGAAATTTATGCTGGCATTTCCCTGGGACTCCTTTATGTCAAGTTGTAATTGCATTATCATGAGCTTTGCCTGCCTCATTGAGCCTTATGCTGGCTTCCCTGACTTTGAGTATCATCCCTATAACCCAAGCTTGTCTCATGTCTAGCCATGTAGAGCCCTCTTTTTTATCCTTTGCAGCTTGATTCCCTATTTTACCGGGAAGGGACTTTCCCCCGAGTGTCGCTATCCTACACATGTATCCTTGCATTGAGCATAGGTATGTTCCATTGCTTGGAACTAGTTTGTTTGCTCATATGACACTCGTCTCCTCCTAGTATGTAACTATAAAGTAGTTTTATTCTTTTTCAAGCTTTTTAAATATTTGAAAAAGTCCAAAAAAAATTAAAAAATCAAAAATCCAGATAAGGAAAGATGTTATCTTTGGCAGCTGTCGAGTCGTGTCTCCTTCGAACAGAGCACTATATATCACATCCATTGGTTGGGTTTATAGTGTGAGTTTAGGAGCTGTACTAATTTATCTGAGTTTATCTCCACCGACTGGTTAAGCTTCCAGTCCCCATGGAGCCTCTGTCGATGCCTCCTGTGTCGTAGAGATGTCCCAGTTTTGTATATCGAGTCTATGCTGCCTTTATTCAGTCACCATTCATCGTTATGCTCTTGTTCGAAGGAAGTTGAAACCTGACTCGGCCATTCCTCAGTTATCTTGACTTTGCATGTCAGCCATTCCCGGTACAATTACTGGTTCGTGCACCTTATGATCGAGTCCTTCCACATTATACAACTTTGCTAAGTACCTCATGTTGGATGATGGGGGATGCCTTAATGCCCTCCTTCCAGCAGATTTCATCCCATCGACTTCAGATCATTTATTCTGGGATTGGAATCTAGAGTCATTTTTTAGTTCCTTGAGACTTGCAGTCATCAGTGGCAGGTTCTCTCACCATTGACAGTCCTTGGGAATACATCAATGTCCCCTGATCGATGGATCCTCTCAAGTGTTCGACCTCAACACATTTATTCACACTTGTTAGTTTGCACGCTAGTACCTTGATTCCCATTTTCATTATCATTGGGTGATCTCATGTCTGTTAATGGTATACATCAATGACCAGTAATCAGACGATAGACTACTATGGTTGACCTCGACACCTCTATTCACATAGTAGGACATGTACTCGTAGCAGTTTGTGTAGAAGACCTTCCAGATTGGTGGCATCTCCTATATGCTACCTCCTTGATCGTGCCAGTGTTCATGAGATTTCAGCTCTCGTGACTTGATTCCAGTATATGTCAGACATTTCCAGCTACTATGGAGATATTGATCTAGTATATATCTTCAGCTATTATGGAGATCTTGATCCTTTGTATATCTTCATCATGGAGATTCTGATCCATGTATATTGTACGTGGCGATGACCACTTATGTGATATATTGTATCATGCCTATTCATGGCCATTGTACTCTTATGTATCTGGGACTGCTATATGTATTTGCAGTTATGTGCAGAGTTGTATCATTGTACTATGCTGATTGGGTGGCTGGTCATTCATTTGGGATCCTTCATCACTCCACTTCTGGGATGGACTTATAATGTATTTCGGCCATCGTATGACCCCTCTGACCTCACACATTAGGGGGCATCTGTTAAAGCTGATTTTACCACTCCAGGTGAATCACACTTGTATGGCCTTCCCCTGTCCCTTTGTGGACTCTTTAGACCCCTTGGACCATTTTTTGTCCTTTGATGTTTCCTAGACCATCCCTAAAAACATGTGAAAATTAATACACGTGACTTTTAAACCCCTAATCACGTATATAAGCGAGTTTGACCCCTAAAACCACGTACATCGAAATGTGTGCATAATACAAATCCTTTTGGATTTTTCCTTGACATGGATCCGACTCACTTGACTCCTGGCCTTCCATATGACTTGAGATCGCTCGGATTGGACCTTTTATTACCCCTTTGAAAAGCTATATAAGGAACTCTTTGGTACATTCAAGGCATGTGAGAGAATTGAGAGCAAAGAAACTATAGTCCATTGTTGTTGGAACTTGTGCTTGAGTCTGCATCCCTTTGTCCCTTGGAGCACTTTTGTGTTCTTACCAAGCTTGCCTTTTGCTTGTGAGATTGTTATCGAGAGATGGAGGATTGAGGTGGTGGAGGCCCAAGTGGGGGATTCAGTTTCTCTGATTCGCAGACGTGCCGACAGAGGTTGTATCCATTGTAATCTCTGATTTTATATTAATAGAAATATCTTTTCTTGTCCAATAATGTATGTTTGAATGAATATTTTATCCATGGATGATTTCAAATGCTTATACATTGTTGATTATATATGCTAGAATAGATCTAACACCCATATATATAGTATGCTTGTCTTGTCTACTTGTTGTTGAGGAAGTGATTTATCAATTCAAGTTGAAGTTGTAAAGCTCAACGGGGATCTACTTCAACTATCTGGAATAAGGTACGAGGTCTGATCCTTTAGTGTTAGATATTTAATTTCTATAGCATATTGGAAAGGATTGATTTCTGAAGTCAAGCTGTCTGCTGTGGTACCCCAAGCCATAGGAATTTCTCTCCGTAACAAGGACACCCACACACACCCAACACAAGGAAATTAGTCCCTTCTCTGCTACACAGTCCCTCAGGCCCTGACTTCCCTTCCAATGCTATTCAGGGGTTGTGGAGAAGAAAGCCAACCCTCTAGCTCTATCTATGTGGCTTCTAAACACACCAGGTTTATCAAGCATACCAAGCCTTCATTCCCACTCCAACACAGTCCAAAGACCAACCACTGCATATACACAGCAAAGCAAGCAATTCCCAGCTCTGACTGGGAAATCCAATTCCTGAGTCGTTCTTGGCCCTATCGTGGCCAAAACGACTCAATAAGAACCCACATCAATAACTGCCCAACTAACAACATAGGTTTTAATGTGGTAGTTGACTGATTGAGACAAGGGAAAGGTGAGTAAGTCAAAAGGGTGGGTGACAACTAGATGGGTTTAACAGCTGACACTTAGCTTTTCCCAATTGGCCCAAGGTTTAATAATTTCCCTCCCTATCCTTAGGAAAATCATGCCCTTTTCATATGGTTGCATTGACATAGCTGGTTGGGGTTTATTTTAATTAAAATGCATATTTACATGATGCCAAAATTAATATGTGCCGGATATCACAATATACCATCGGCAATGATTTTTAATTGCTAGAACATTAAATACTAAATCGATGGTGGGGCTTTTGCCTTTAGCTCCACACCACGATTAATTACAATAAATACATCATATACATTTAATGCAAACGGGGTTAAAACTGAGGTGTTACACAACAACATATCCATGTGCTGCTATTTATATCAACATTAACACACCTCACACTTGTAAAATCATTTTTCCTATAAATACAAAAAAACCCAAATCATACTTATGTGAAAATTGCATCTTGAAACTAATGGAATTTAACTTGGCATTACTAGTATTATTGAATCACATTACAAAAGGCATAAAAAGCATAAGCATGTTTATGATTCCTAGTATATGTTGAACCAAAAGAATTTAAATAAGTAGAAGGAAGGGAAGTAAGGTGAGTTTTACATTATACTTGGGAAGTGGAGCGGATATGGGCTCATCGTCCTCCAACATCACCACCTTTCATTAGTTAATTCCCCCCCCAACCTTCTCCCTTGACTGCTTGAGCAACAACCTGCTCTGTGCGGCCTACTAAATGCGGGTATGATAAGCGTTAATGTGATAATGTGGGTATGAGGAATGTGAATGGAATGGGGATTTACCGGGGAAGGCGTGTTGGTGAATGATGCAGACAAAACCTTGAGAGCTTGTGTTGACATTCTTTTCACCCTCAAGAATAATTTGGTATTGTCCTAGAGCCAAATGATGCTGAGCAATATCCCCGCTGAGGTAAAGGCTTGCCTGAGAGAGGTGCTTACTCAACTTCTTAATCTGGGGTTGTAGAGCATACCTCAACAAAAAAAATCTTGAAATTTGAAAACCCTTAATATTAATACTATCGACCACTTTCCTAGTTCCAGGTTCAATACCCAAAGAAATTGCTTCTAGAAGTCATATATTCTCCGTGAGGCCATTAATTGTTATAGGCGTAACAGAGGAAAAAAAAAAGTAAAAAGAAAGAAATTTTTTTTCCCAAACTTCCTAACCAAGATTTTAAACTAAATGAATAACAAAAAAGACATTACTCGGAACTGAGCATTACCGTAAAACTTAAACAATCCCAAGCGAATTTCAAGGAGCTTCTGCATAATCACCATCATTTTTACTATTACACATTCCATGCCAAGGATTAATAAATACATTACTAAATGTTAACAAACAATAAAAATTCATAAACTACAATATGCCTTGGATCAATAAACGACTATTTACCTAAAATGATGTTACAGCAGAGTACTCTTATGTTGTATCCAAGTGTTGTTGAGAAGTAAAAACTAATTACTCATGACTATGACAGTTAATATATAAGAGTAGTAAACACATCGGCGAAGGTGAACACCAACTTCCTTCCCAAGGGTTCGACAAATAATCTGAGAGAAAGTCGTCGAATACAATAGGGTATGAAACCTTGCGATATACATCCCCAAATGCCAAAGAAAACCGGACTAACACAATTTTTAAAATCCTTTAAATTTTTGGAGATTCTGAGGTCTATAAGTTTCACCCATTTCGATTTTTGAACCATCTCAAAGGGTAACAAATTTCTGGATATTTTTTACAAGCGGATGAAAGAATACGCACCCAAACAAAATGTAAAGAGAGAACAAATTTCTAGAGATTTTTTTATAGGCAGATGAAAGAATACGCACCCAACTTAATGTTAAAACTTAATGATTGCATGTTTTTTAAGTTTAATAATTAGCTTTTCATATAGTTTATCATCCTTATCAAAACATTGGACATGTTATTCATGGTAGCGACGATATAGTTTTTTATGGCTTTTTATATGCCAAAAGCAAGATTAAAATCTAAGCTTAAAGGACAATAAAGTTTACATTAAAGATTATCCATTGTTATGTAATTTTTTGTTGTGTAATTTATGTAGGTTATATATTAGTATACGTACATTTAAGATTATTGTTATGTAATTTATGTAGGGTATATTTTAGTATACGTATCCATGTTTAGCTTACACTTATATTATGTTATATATTAGTTTAGGTATCCGTGATTTTTGGTTGGGTAAATTAGTTTTGTATTTTATTAGTATGATCTAAAATAAAATAAAATAAAATATTAATATTATAGCATTTTATGGAAATCTCTCTTAACTTTTTTTTTAATAGTATTTTAACGAATTTTTTTTTAAATTACTTTCTCATAAGTGCGACAAATAATTTTATAAAGAAATCTATGGAATAGAATACCGTATGAAACCTTGGTGCGGATACATCCCAATAAGCCAAAGATAATCAAACTAACGTGAAACATAGTCAAAATACACAAATTAACATGATAGATGCAAAAACACCTCCATAGTTGGCTATAGGATAGTCCACATGATAGTGAATACATCTATGCATTAAAGACATTGTACAATCACCCAAGCGGCAAGACGAGGATGCACATTGATCAAAAGGCTAATCATAATAATTGTCTACCAATCAAATCAAACTTTGGGATCACTAATAACATAGAAAAGTATATCAATGTTCCCCTAATCACTTAAGTGATAAAGAAACCTTTCTACATTAACCATGGATACACTACATGCAACCAAGAGACCACAAGGGGTGCAACCCTTTTATCTATTATTGTAAAGGTGTAATATAATTGAGAAACTAGGAATAACAATATGTAAACCATCATTATAGCTCACAAGATCTATTCGATCACCAAATAGACACTACAAATAAACAAAGTTAAGTAGAATTGCTAAATAACCTAATAAACGTTGGAATAACTACGAAGTGAAACAAAGTAATGTGGATTGAAGCATTTGGTACAATATTAGAATTATATGTACCATATATTATATATCCTCAAATACATACATATCACTAAATCCAAATGTACCCACAAGACAGTATATAAAATTAAGTCTATTAGGAGAAGTTATATAGATATCCTTAAAGAGCTAAAGGATGTATTATTCAAGTTATCTAAATACTCAATCAAAGGTATGAATTTTTTTACCAATGTTTATTAAAGCTATTTTATGTATCTAATTAAATGGAAAATAACTCTCCTCTGGCACGAGAAAATGCACAAGCTAAATAAACACATACACGCAAAAAAATGTGTGAAATGGGTGATGTTACTTTTAAAGGTATTGTTGTTACCAATAGATTGACCTTCATATATCTTTAGTATTAATTAGGTTGTTGTGACCAAATACAAAAGTGATCCAAAAGTGAGCTTAGGATTTTCCACTAATTAAATTAGTATTGGATAATAGAATGTATGTTAGCATTTTTCCAATAAGACCATGATACAAAGGTGAATAATCAATAGGAAGATGACCACTTGACAATATCATAATTTTTAACGTTGTAGATGGATTCAAAGACCCACCTTGCTCCATATGTAGCGTTAAAATATGACAATGGATAATCCGATAAAATTTGACAATGGATAATTGTAATTTTAATAATAAAATTTTACAATTTTGTAAATTTTAACGTTGCAGATGGATTCAGGCCCCTCCTCATGTTGAAACTTTAACAAAATTTCGATAGGGTCAAATAACAACAAAAGTTTGTTCAAACAAAATATGAACGTGACTAATACAATAAGCAGAACACAATGTCACCACCTTATGGCATGCCAATGCCGAGAGGGAAAGATGACAAATACCAAGACTCAACTCAACCACACTATGATGAAACTTTAATCGAGTGCCGAAAGGGTCAAACGATGATGATTTTGACAAAATGAAATACAAGCATGATCAGTGTAATAAGTTGGACACATTAGTATAAAATTATATAAATGATGATCATTTGAACAAGAAATGGCCAATCTTCGAGACTATCTAGTTGTAATTTTTATCCCATGACTAAATTAGTCATCTATTTTAGTTACTTTTAATTGTAATTAATTAAAATTGCTCAAATTTAGTCATATTTCACTTAAAAATATGGTGGTGACCAAATTTTTAGTGGTTTAGTCATTTATGTCACATGGTGGCCAAATTTTTTAGTTGCTTGGCCATTTATCACCCATTTTTCTACTAGTGACTTTATTACATTTTAGGTTACTAAATCATATCATCACTTTATTTAGTATTATGTTACTAAATTCTATCTATCATCACATTATTCAATGTTAGGTTACTAAATTCTATCATCACTTTATTCTATATTTTGACCTTGGAGCATCTCTAAAGTCATGATAACCATCGTCAATGTTCTAAACTCAAAATGGCCATCATATCCTGATCACATTATAAAGATTCCCGTGCAATACCTTTGTGGTGTCCAAAGGACAAAGGCATGTCTCACAAGCCGCAAGACAAATATTATGGTATAATACCCAATATTTTCAAATTAAACCACATCACAAGAACCAAGAACCATGTCTAGTGTTTTAAAATTCAAAATGAGCACCATATCCCATTTGTAGGCCAAACATTACCCATGGAAGGCCATTCTGGTGGTTTGGGACCACACACATGGACCATGAGCTCCATAGTAAAATGATACAATGTAAGGTCCTAACTTTTTCATCATACCATGTAATGGTTCTGAACATCCATCCCCAGTGTGCCCCTCCACAACGTGGTGGGCATATCTCACATATAGGCTAAGGATTCCTTACAAGGGCCCTATTCCATGATGTGGGTTAGTATGCAAAGAAAATGAGACCCATAGACAAATTTAATATCCCAACAACATGGGTTTTGGTATAAAACCATGGATTAGTGACCAAGAATCATCCATGATGTGACAAAACTCAAAATGACCACTATATCCCTACCACTGGGAAAGGATGGGATAGGTCCTCATGGATGGCCTATGTAGAACCCAAAAGCCTCATGTTATGGACTAAAACAGTGGATCTTCATCCTGGAACATGACTTGGGTAATGAAAACCATCCTTGGTGTACTAAACCTTTAAATATGACACCATGTTTTAATCTTATGCCATATATTTCATATGCATGGCCTATGTTGTGGCTTAAGACCCCACACATGGCATGTAAGGGTTAGAGATAGATTCCATGGATTTAGAACCTAGGTTTTTTCACCAAACTATGCCCTTATCCCCAAGAAACATATCATGCCTTTCATTACCTTGAAATCACCATCATATCAAACTTGGAGGCCAAATATGATGTATTATGGGCATGTGTGATTCCTTGAGCAACAAAACATGGCATGCAGGCTCCATAGAAACATATGTAATGGCATAGTGCCTTGAATTTTATCCCTAGACCATGGAATCAAGAATCATCCTTGGTATGTTAATACTCAAAATGATGAACATACCTCACTCATATGTTAAATATTTATTGTGTAGGGAATGTGTGGTTGTTTGGAGTGCTACACATGACCCATGAGACTTGGACCAAACTATATGAAATTAGGCCCTAGAGGTTAATCCCAAAATATTTACTAGTAGTAAGAAAATATTCATGGTGTTATACATCCCAAAATGGCCACCATATCCCACTCACAAGACAAAAAATTAAATCTGTAAGGCCTATGTGATGGACGATCCCCACGCAGAGTTATGGGTAATTATGGGTAAATGAAGGGTGGTTAAGGGTTAATTAGTGATCATTTAAGGGTAATTTGTGGCCAATTATAGGTAATTAAGGGTCATTTAGGGGTAATTATTGGGTAATGAGTTGTGTTCATTAGGGGTTAATAAGGGGTCAATTAGGGGGTAATTTGGGATTAATTAGTGGTAATTATGGGTCAATTATGGGTTAAATAAGGGTAATTACGAATAAATTATGGATAAGTAGGGGCCATTTTATCCCAAGGGCTTAGCTAAACCAATGTTTCCCATGATTTTTGCCTTTTAGTTAGGTTCATGGCAGCATGTGCCCATTTTGATTCCTTGTGTGTGAGGCGCACTAGTCTACATCGAAGGGTTTACTACGGAATATGCCATATATGGATGTTTAGAAGCATCCCTTGGGTTTCTCCATGAGGTTGTCCTTCTAAAAAAGTAGAGACCATTTAGAGGTTATCAAGGGTTAGTTAGTGGTAAGAATGGATTATTTCGGGGTAATTAATGGTCGAGTAGGGGTCATTTAGGTGCAATTAGTGTTTAACTGGGGCTAATTACAATTAGTGGTTAACTAGGGGTAATTAAGTAATTCTTACAAATATTTTGATGACAAAATCCCAATCCATATATTAATGGTGGCTATGGTATAAATCCAAGGAATTAAACATGTGATACAAACTAAATTCTTGGGAACAAATTATGGGATTCCCCTTAAACCTGGATGTCTTTAACGTAAGGGACAAATGTAAAATTTTGCATGAGGAAACATTTATGGTAGAGATTTAAAGAGACACATATTATAAATTCCAAGCCTAACATTACATGGCTATTCATATGCATAAACACAATAATTTCACAAACAAATCATATACATAATTCAAATAAGTTCTAGGGAAGTTATCTTTTGAATGAAATATTCCAAAAAAATGTTGAAAGAGAGGTACACACAAAACAACCTTATAAGGCAAGATTGTAATTGGTATTCTCTCAATGAATATTCCACCCTTGAGTTGGAGGTATCACATCACAAGGACGGGGCTTCAATTTCACACTCCAGAACATATCCACGGTAGTCTCCATAGTCTGAAAATGACAATCTTCACAAGGTTGTGCCCTCCTTTTGGTCTCTCCTCTCTTCCCCACTTCAAATTTTGTTCTAATGAATAATAATACCCCTTTAATACATAGTTAAATTTGGGTTTTATGGCCTGTATGCATATGTCCATCCCTTTTTCTTGTTTGCAGCTTTGTCACTCCTTTTTCTTGTTTGTAACTTTGTCACTCTTTTTTTCTTGTTTGTGATTACTCCCGTTGGTTAATAGGGGATGGTGTCATATTGAAAGGATGGGTGGTGCGAGGTTTTAGCTAGAAGAGAATCGGGCCTTTATTTTCAATCTCATTATCTACGTACTTAGAATTTTGTAGTACAATATTAACTTGATTGTGCTTGATTCCATTTCGCATGTCTTCATCCATATCAAACAGTTGGACTTCTTGAGAGTTTAAGAGTTCCATAACTTCTAACATACTCTAGGATATCATTTTGTTCCTCATTTTAAACCTCATGATATGATTGAAAATTTGACACCCCAACTCTTTCCCTCTCTATTTATTTACCACTTCACCCTCCATTAATCCAAGCTCCTTGATTTTCCCTTGCATCTTAAATGGAATTGTGTTTCCAATAAACATATAAGAAATTAATTTGAGGGGAGAATGAAGGTTTCCATGAATTTAATAAATCATTATCTATAATATGAGGTGTTTGGGTGAATATATTACCAACATCACTTTGAATATGATGGAGGAATATCCAATCATCATTATTCAATCCCGAAAATATATTGATAGAAGTTGCAAGTTTTTCCAAGATGCTAAACCTCAACAAAATTGTTAGAGGACATTCATAGAACCCAAGAGAATTTAAAATATATACATCCCCCAATGAGAACAATTAATCTCATCATTGGAGCATGCTCAGGGTTCCTCTTTGTTGCTCCATTAAATATCACAAAAACCTAAGAAACAACTTGTTGGAGAAAAACACTAAAACCTAAATAAAATCATAGAATAATAGAATCTGATAAGTTGGACTTAAATGATTGACAATGGTCCATGATCCTTCATACTAGGCATATCTCACTCATATGTTAAATATTTCCTATGTAGGGTATGTGTGGTTTTTTGGGTGCTACACATGACCCATGAGACCTGGAGGAAACTATATGAACTTAGGCCCTAGAGGTTAATCCCAAACCATGGCCTAGTAGTAAAAAAATATTCATGGTGTGATACATCCCAAAATGGCCACCATATCCCACTCACAACCAAAATATTCCCTCTATAAGGCCTATGTGATGGACTCAAGCCCCGTGTAGAGTTAAGGGTCATTTATGGGTAATTATGGGTAAATGAAGGGTAATTAAGGGTTGATTAGTGATCATTGAAGGGTAATTTGTGGTCAATAACGGGTAATTAAGGGTAATTCAGGGGTAATTACTAAGTAATGAATTGTGGTAATTAGGGGTTAATACGGGGTCAATTAGGGGGTAGTTAGCGGATAATTAGTGGTAATTAGGGTCAATTATGAGTTAATTAGGGGTAATTATGGGTCAATTATGGGTCAATTATGGGTAAGTAGGGGCCATTTAAGTCCATGAGATTAACTAAACCAAGGTTTCCCATGATTTTGGGAATTTATTTAGGTTCATGGCGGCATGTGCCCATTTCAAATCCTTATGTGTGAGGCACACTAGTCTACATTGATGGGTTTACTAGGGAATATGCCATCTATGAATGTTTAGAAGCATCCCTTGGGTTTCTCCGCAAGGTTTTCCTTTTAAAAAGGTAGGGAGCATTTAGAGGCTATCAAGGGTTAATTAGTGGTAAGCATGGATTTTTTAGGGGTAATTAGTGGTCAATTAGGTGTCATTTAGGTGCAATTAGTGGTTAACTAGGGGTAATTAGGGGTCAATTATAGAGTAATTAGTGGTAAATTGCAGTACTCTTCAAGAGAATGGATATTGAGAACATACTTGAAAAACATATTTAGGGGCAGTGCTTCTAATTCCCCCCACCAAAACTCATGAGAATTGAACTTTTGGCAATGGTATTTAAAACATTGCCTCCAAAACTAAAATTTCCTTCACTTTTTTTTTTTTGGGGGGGGGGGGGTTATAAAAATATCTTGAAACATATATTGTGGGGGTTTATAAAACTTCCCACAAATCCTCAATTAGTATATAACTATTAATTATGACTCATGGATACAGCATTTGACCACCACATGGGCCCTGAATGTTTACCTAAGAAAGAGATGTGTGCATAATCTTAAGGATTAATATATGATGGATTGGTATCAATAACCATCCTCAAAGTTCCAAACTCAAAAATACCACCATACCCTGATAATATGACAAATATTCCCTTTAAAGGACATATGTGATGCCCAAGGGACACAAGGATGTATCACCAGCCCCATAGACAAATATTATGGTACAATACCCTATATTTCATAGGCATTAAACCAAATCAAAAGCACTAAGAACAATATCTAGTATTCTAAAATTCAAAATGAGCACCATATCCCACTTGTAGGTCAAATATTCCCTATGAAGGCCCAGCGTGGTAGTTTGAGACCCCACACATGGACCATGAGATCCGTACTAAAATGCTATAGCAAACAATCCTAGATTTTTCCTTATACCATGGAATGGTCCTCAAGATCCTCCAGTCACAATCCTAACTTCAAGTGTGTGCGGTGGTTTGATTCTCAAGAGCACTTATTTTCTCAATATAAATAATTCAATTAAGTTCTAGGGAACTTATCTTTTTAATGAAATATTTCCCAAACTCATTGTGGGAGAGGCACACACCACCCAACCTTAGGAAATCTTGCAATCATTAATAACTCAATGTATATGCCATCCCTAATTGATGTTATGACATCACAAGGGAATGGGTTCAATCTCACGCTCTGGGATGGTTAATATTTCATATTCTTAGCTAGATATCATTAGTATTCAATTCAATTTTGCAACAACAACATCTGCAGGATCATTGAAATAAAAAAAATCACAAGAAAGAAACACATTTATCCTGGGAAACCTCAAGGGGAAGAAAACCTAGCGAAACTTCCTCTATATAGATGTATCAAAAGTACACAGATAAAACCCCAAACATGTTCTCTTCCTCCTTGCAGATATTTCTCTCTCTCTCTCCTATGCGCTATACACAAGTGTGTGTGTGTGTTCAAATGAGGAACACACCTCCTCTATTTATACTCTTTCTTACACTTGACTTTTTCCCTAATCAAGTCGGCCCCAACAAAATTTCTGGGCTGAATTCACCTAGAAAGTTAAAAAACAATATTATATTATATTCAGGAGGGTTCTATTGATTACAAAAGAGGTTTTACCTCATGACTCTATGATGACTAAATACAATAGTAACATCCCAATGGAGGAATAAAACATCTCCCATGGGTTACATCAGTAAAATACATTTAGAACATTCTTTGAGTTACAATATTTCAACACTCCCCCTTAACAAGAAGAGTATTCTACTGACAACAACATCAACAACTGTAGGAGCAAGGAGAGAGAGAACACATGCAACAACATCAATGTGATAAATATGTATGTCATTGGAAGTTTTCAACAATCATTAGTAACTGGAACAGTTAATGAACATCTTTAACTTCGTCAGTACTGGAACATCATCTTACTAAGCCTTCATCTTTGATCTTCATCTTCTTTGGCACTCGATCACTTGATCATTTGTAGAAACACTTGATCAGTCTTCACCTTTGATATTCATATTATACAGCAGTCGATCGCTTGATCCTTTGCAGCACTCGATCACTTGATCCTTTGCAGCACTCAATCACTTGATCTTTTACAATGACACTTGATTAGTATTCATCTTTGATATTCATCCTCTGTGGCACTCAATCACTTGATCCTTTGCAGCACTCGATCGCTTGATCTTTTGCAGCAATCGATCACTCGATCCTTTGCAGCAATACTTGATCTCTTGATCAACATCATTATTGTTAGCAACATAACCTACAACACACATGATCTAGTTATGAGATGATCAATCCCTATCACTTTATGACATAAGTCCAAGGGCGATGAAATCCTACAACCTTCTTGGAGACAAAAGTATACAAATTCAATTATGGGATGATCAGTCCCTATAAATTAAGGCAATAAGTCCAAGGATGATGCAATCCTAAAACCTTCTCGAAGAAAAATGTCTATGGATTCAATTACGAGATGATCGGTACCTATCAATTTAGGACATAAGTCCAAGGATGATGCAATCCTACAACCTTCTTGGAGACAAAATTCTACGGATTCAATTTAGGTCTAATTTCCAGGGATGATACAATCCCACTACAACATCATTGACCTACGCCCCCATTTTGAGGAGGGTCCACATCATCAATGATCTCCCCCTTTTTGACAAGGGTCCATATCATTAATCTACTCCCCCTTTCTGAGGAGGTTCCATATCATCAACCTACTCCCCCTTTCCAAGGAGGTTTCATATTGTTGATCCTAGATTTGTTATCATTTTTGGAAGTTAAATTACTCATTTAAATACATGTTTTATTATCTTTTATGTATTTTATGTCACGCAGATCATTATTCAGCCTCAGTTATGAGTGTATTTAAGGTTTATATAAAATCATTTTATTATTATCATTTTTATGGTTTTATTAATTAAAAATGACATTATTAAATCACATTTGATGTATTAATTGATTTGTATAATTGTTTGCAGATTTTATAATCTTTTTGGGCCAAATTAATAAACAAAACGCATTCAGCCTACCTTACGCACAACACGTCCAACTCAACGTCCAACTTGTCATCCATCCCGTTGCACGAAAATTGTTGGTAGCTTGCTAGATGTTGAAATGTGTTGTTGTAGATGGTAGTCCTGAAGCGCACCAGCAAATAGACACTTTGTTCACCCTAGATCAATGCTCAACATATCCAGTTCACGACCCAGCTTTTCATTCAGCTCTCCGTCCAAATAACCCATCAGACTATGCACTACTGAGAAGTAATTTCAGGCATTAAAGAGTGAAACAGCCTGCAAATGACCTGTTGTCCACACATTTGGGTGATGGAGCTCATGTTCTAGATGATCCACTAGTTGCACTTTCCTTCACTTTCCACCACATCAACAACCCACACGTTGGGTTGATGCATTTAACCTATGCTCTAGAAGATTCGATGTGTATTCTCCTCTATTCGACACTAGTTTACTACTGTGCTGAAGAAGGACCTGTGCACCACATCTAAAGATTGTTCACGCTGAAGAAGGAGCCTGTGTGTTCGTTGTCCAGTGAAGAAGACCAGAACCACAGTGAAGAAGGGAGATGCCTGCTCATTGGCCTCTAATCTATTATGTTCCTTTATGATCGACTAAATTTAGAAACTAGTCGACCACTAAAGGACTTGCTCATCTATGTAAACCATTATAGAAATTAGCTTTTGTGTGAGAGCTCAGCTAGAAAGAGCTAGAAAGTCAAAGAGTTAGGAAGAATTTATTAGTTTGTTCTTGAGTACGTTTGTATTTCTGTTCTACCATTTGAATAAAGAGTTGTATGTGTTATTGTTGAAGATTGTGTTTGAGTACAAGTTAGCCAGGCACCACCCCTGATTGCTGAGAGGGCCCCTCATGAAACAAAGGTTTCTTTTCTTGTTTATTTCTTTCCTTATTTTTTGTTTTAGCTAGTTTAATTTATAGTTTGTTTTATCAGTTCATTTTCCTATAATGCATTTTATTTCCAGAATTAAATAACTAGATTGTGCGTATAGTTTGCTTTCATTCATTTCATTTCTAGTTTGTTGTTCAGTTTATTTGCAAGTTAAATCGAATAGATTGATTTTAAATTCAGTTCTATTTATTTCCTTTCTGTTATAAATTATAAGTTTATGCAATTTAATTTCAGTTTATGAAATGATTTTTTTTCATGAATTTTTTTAAGTCTATTTCACTATTAAATTTGCTCAATAAGTAGGTTTACTTATTGTCTTTATGCATTAGATTTACATTTCCATGAATTCAGCTGAAGATTAGCTCATTTAGGTTAGTTTTTATTATTTTAACTGTGCAGACTATCATTTGGACAACCTGTTCAATATGTTATTCAACCACCCCTTTCAAACCCATAGTTCAGTTTGTCATTCAGCCCTTAGTTTTGTTTTTAGTGTTTTTAATGTGTTTTGAGATTGTTTTCAGTTATGTTTTATTAAATATTTGAATTATGTTTTGACTGAGATAGTTAGGTAATAGTTTTATTTAACATTGGAATTAAAATTAGAGTGTCTTAGGTTATGTATTAAAGTTTTATTATTTTCTTTACTTCTTTCACCTTGAGTATGGTTTGAATTATTTTTGTGTTTTGTTTCTTGAATTTGTTTTTTATTTATTTTCTGATGTATTGTTTTTTGTTTATGCTTTTGGATTGATTTATTCACTTGTTTTTGAGATTTAGTGTTATATGTGTTATCCTTAGTATGTCTTTAGGTTGTTTCTTTTATATTGTGTCATTATTGAAAGAACTTGTAGGACATAACCAAAAGACATTTCTTTTATTAAGTTTTCTACTTGCTTCTTTTATTGAGTTTTCTTTATTAAGTTTTCTACTTGTTTTTCTTACTAAGTTTTCTACTTGCTTATAAGTTAAGTCTTCCTTGCACCCTAGTTTTCTATTTGGAATATTTAGTTGTTAATTGTATCTTTTTCAGTTTAAAGTTATAAAATAAATTATCAATTGTTTAGTTGATTATTTTGTCTCGGTTTAATTACCTTAATAATTGTATTCTTGGGAGTTTGACTTAGTTTTTCATTTTGAAATATCTTTCGATCTTTTGTTTGTTAAAATATTTACACGACACCTCTACCTTCGCATATATTTTGTGTCAACTCTAAGCCTACCAACCCCGGTCGATAATTAAAGATCAGGTGAATTAATTTAGACATTATAACACCCAACAATTTTGGCGTCGTTGCCGGGTAGTTGTTCTGTAAGGTAGAGTAGAATTCTTTATGAATCTTAGCAATAGGTTGGTAGCGGGGGAGTGGTAATGAGAGATAAGAACCTACGCATCTGTTATAACAGGCGCCCCCAAATCCAACAATAATAGTAGCATAGGTTTTCTTTAGTTTAAACCTTTTTTTTCATGAGTAGAATTAGAGATCCTCAGGGTAGATTTGTTAATATTGTAAAACTTATTGAAATCCCTACTAACTACCGTAGGGGACATAATTCCCCAATTACTAAATCACCAAAAAGGTATCAAAAGATGCCTATAGGAAGTAGTTCTACCCTGGAACCTAAAGAGACCCTCTCAAGAGATCTTACTAGGGAAGCCATAGAAGGAGAAGGAACCTTGGTAGGGGGTCCTAAGGACCTCATTTCTGAGGAAATTCAAGTGGATCATCCATTAGAAACCTCCAGCATTCCACTAGTTTCGAATCCAATTAATACAACTTTTTCACTAGTAGGAGATCCGAATTTCGTTGACTTTGTTGATCTTGCCCAAGTAAAATATCTCTTTGGAACCTTAGTGGATCCAGTCATTTTGCAAATTGAAAATTCTATAGTAGAACCTACTATCCCTATAGGATTCAATAAAAACACAGTTGATCAGAGGGAGATCTCTCTCGAAAAAGAACGTTGGGATGCCCCATTATCACCTCGAAAGGAGCCTCCTAGGTATATCTATGTTAAGAATCTATCTTCTATGGAGAGACGGGGAGAAAATGAAGATCATGATGAAGTTAGAAATGAAGAAGGAGAAGGGGAAAATTGAACTGAGGCCACCTTCGGGTTACCTATTTTAGATACAATGCAAGATGTAACTATGGAAAACATCCCTCCTTCCTCCTTACCTACTTTCTATGGAAAAAGTAGCGAGGACCCAAACACATTCTTGTTTGAGTTCGATATCATTTGTAGGAGCTATAATTATCTACAAGATGATCACAAAATAAAACTCTTTCCCACAACACTAAAATATTCCGCCTTGAGATGGTTCATGGTATTAGGAGATTTCACTATCAGGACTTGGGATGATATGAAAAATTCATTCTTACGAAAATATCAGGAGTATTGCAAACCCGAGGACTCTCAACATGATATATTCAAGATACAACCACTTGAAGACAAGAGCCTGGAGGATTATCTCAAAAGGTTCACTTATACATTACATAAATATAAATATAATGACCTCCAAGAAGATGTAGTATGTACACTTTTCCTTAAGGGAATCTCCGAGGACTTGTTAGAAAGCCTTAATCTCATGGCAGCTGGCGATATTTCTCATAAAACTTTTGCACAAATCGGTGAGATGTGTAAAAATTATTTTAGGAGTAAGGGGAAAGTTGTAAAAAAAATTCGAGAGCCTTTTAGTAGAAATGTAAGAGGAAATGTTCCTAGTTCAGGTTGAGTTACAAGAGTAGAGTTAGGAAACCTGTTGGAGAATTTCAAAACTAATATCTTAGAAGCAATGGGTTCTCAACTAGATGCTTTACAAGCTAAGAAGAGGTAGGATGAAGAAGGAATGACAATGAGTATATTTTGTCCAAGATGTAGAACTAAACATCCCCAAAGGGAATGTCCATTAAAAAACATCTCCATATGTCACATATGTACAGAAGAGAATCCAATAGATAATTTCCCATCCTTTCCTAGGTTGCAAGCCATATATAAGAGCGGGGATGTAGCTGAAACATCTAGGAGGCCTCCTTGGCAACCTAGATACCAACCAACATATCAAAACTTTCCACCACAACCTCCACTCTATTATCCTCCGTATAAACCACCTCAACAATGGAACAATTCAAGTTGGCAGAATTGGCCACTACAGTACCCTTCTCCTCAATTTCCACAACAACAATATTGGTCACCAAGATTGAGAGGACAACCATATCCTTAGCCACAACCTTTCACTGCACCTAATCATCCTTATCCTAAGAATCAAACAATTTTCCAGCAAATGTCACCTGGATTTGTACCTCTAGTTCCCTTCATCACACACCGGCCTCATCACTTCCAAAATGAAAATACTCCTCGAACAACATTATTACTTGCGTAACCGATACCTAACCATAATAATAAACCAACTCAATATCTTAACAACATTTAGTTGCAAACTCTCCCCATCGTACCTTATTTCAACTGTACCTGTACATGAAATTAAATTACGATCGGGAAGAGTTGTGAATAATAACCCAATTTATCAGTCATCATTCACGAACCACATGAAGAAGAAGAAGATTCAAATGAACCCGTGAATGATGCTATTTTGGAGGATATGAACATTCCAAAGGTTCCAGTACACACCCATCCTCCACAAGAAACTTTTCAGGAGTAAAGAATTCCTCCATTTCCAGAAAGACTAGTAATAGAAAAACCCGTAGTTCATCCGGAGTACAACATTTTGAATGAATTAAAGAATATATGTGTTAAGATACCTTTATTACAAGCTATCAAAGATTTACCAATCTATAGTAAGGTAATAAAGGAGCTATGTATTAAACGCCCAGGAAAGAAGCAAAATGACCCTCTTACAATTCATGTTATAGGAGAGATGTCTGAATGTATGACAGTTCAATCCTGGATTGCAAAATATACAAATCCAGGAGCCCCATTATTGACTGTAGTTATAAAAAACACCACCATAGAAAATACATTAATCGATTTAGGATCTGCTATTGACATGATGACCACCGCAGTTTTAGAAGTTTTACAGTTAGGACAATTTCTTCGACCTACTCCCTCCATCCTAGAACTAGTAGACCGTACTATGGTAAACCTACGGGAGTCTTGGATGATATTGTTGTATCAGTAGCCTCATGGGAATACCCTGTCAACTTTATGATCATGGAATCAAAGGATCCTTCTAAAGGGCATCCTATTATTTTTGGGAGACCATGGTTAGCTATTGCAAATTCTTTTATAGGATGTAGGGATGGAGAGATGACTATTTCCAATGGGTTATCCACACAAAGAATTATTTTATACCCCCCAGCATAACCAATGAATGCAAATTCATGGTGGTTAAATTGTTCTTTTGAGGATGAAGACTTTGATGATCTCTCCCTTCCAAGTGATTTCTCCTTGGAACTTCAAGAGCAGATCACTAAGAATGTATTAAACCGGTTTGTTTCTTCAACAACCTATACGTATTTTCCTCAGTCTTTTGCTCAATTTGATCAGATATTTGGAGATGAGTTTCAAGAGAATATGGCTTTCTCATTTTTTACAGAAACACCTTGTGTCTTCATGATTGAAGATCATACAGGACCATATACCATACCTTGTGAGGTTGGTCCTAAAAAATTTCTACATATAAACACAGGATTAAGTGAAAACCAACGGGCACAGCTGCTTAAAGTTCTTAAGAAACAAGTCAGAGCATTTGCATGGGAATACACCGATATGAAGGGTATACACCCGGACACCTGTGTTCACCATATTTATATGGATCCAAACATTTCACCTGTAAGGCAACCATAGAGGAGGATGAATCCTGCTCTAAAGGATATAGTAAAAGAAGAATTACAAAAACTCCTCACTGCTGGTTTCATTTATCCTATCTCTGATAGTAAATGGGTATCTCCTTTAGTAGTAGTCCCAAAGAAATTCATAGGGAAATGACAC
The DNA here is from genome assembly GCA_001517045.1 of Pseudotsuga menziesii. NCBI lineage: Eukaryota > Viridiplantae > Streptophyta > Pinopsida > Pinales > Pinaceae > Pseudotsuga > Pseudotsuga menziesii. Next base: position 343,064 of record LPNX010241855.1, on the reverse strand, counting down.
ATTTGTGTTGATTTTAGAGAGCTAAACAAAGCTACACTTAAAGACTACTTTCCTTTACCTTCTATTGATTAAGTATTATATACTCTGTCAGGTAAACAATATTTTTCCTTTCTTGATGGGTATAGTGGGTACAACCATATTTTAATAGCACTTGAAGATCAAGACAAGACCACTTTTACATGCCCTTGGGGAACATATGCTTATCGAGTTTTTCCATTTGGCTTATGTAATGCACCTACCACTTTCCAGCGAGCAGTCTTAGGCATCTTTTTTGATCTTATACATGACTGTGTGGAGGTGTACATGGATGACTTTACGGCCTATGGTAATAATTTTCAAGAAGCCCTTGACAATCTCAATAAGGTCTTGATCCAATGTCACGAAACAAATTTATCCCATAGTCACAAAAAATGTAAAATGTTACTAACAAAAGGTATAGTGTAGGGACACCATGTTTCCTCCCAAGGAATTAAGGTAGACCCTGTGAAGATCGAAGAAATTGTTGGCCTTCCCTCTCCTAAAATTTAGAAAGAGGTAAGAAGTTTTCTTGGTCATGCAGGCTATTACCGCCATTTTATTGAAAATTTCACTAAATTAGCTACACCAATGTTTAAGTTTCTTACAAAGGACGCATAATTCTAGTGGATAGAATCTTGTCAAAATGATTTTGAAATCCTAAAAGATAAACTATCGGTGGCACCAATACTTAGGGGTCTCGATTGGTCCATTCCTTTTCACATATCCATCGATGCCTCTGATATGGCCATAGGAGGAGTCCTCAGGCAAAAGAAGGACAAGCACCTTATGCCATTTATTTTATTAGTAAGAATTTGACTCCTGCCGAACTTAATTATATTGTTACTGAAAAAGAATTCTTGGCAGTAGTTTATTCTATTAATAATTTTTTTCATTATATTACGGGTTATGAAGTTGTTTTGCATACCGATCACTCCGCAGTTATATTTCTCATGAATAAACCAATTACCAATGGTAGAGTGACCCGATGGCTTCTTTTATTGCAAGAATTTAACATTACCGTCATTGACCGACCTGGTAAAGAAAATCTAGTAGCAGATTTACTTTCCCGTATACAACATGAAGACTGTACTAAACCAGTTGACGAAACTTTTCCTAACGAACATTTATTTGATGTATTTGTTCAAACCCCTTGGTTTGCAAATATTGCCAATTATTCAGCAACTGGGAAAATACCAAACCATTTTTCCCCACATGAGAAGCGTCGTATTATAGTTCATAGTTCCAATTATTCTTGGGTTGATAACGATCTCTTCTGCACTGGTCTAGATCTTATTATTCGACGATGCGTGCAAAAGGATGAAATGACAGACATCCTCCATGCATGCCATGATGGACCATGTGGAGGACATTTTTCTGATAAGAGGACAACATACAAAGTCTTACATTTTGGTTAATATTGGCCAAGAATTTTTAAAGATGCTGTCAAATATGTCAAAGGATGTGATAGTTGTCAAAGAATGGGTAGACCTACATCATTTGATCAAATGCCTCTACAACCCCAAGTCATGATTGAACCCTTTGAGAAATGGGCTCTTGATTTTGTAGGACCAATTTCTCCCATATCTCATAAAAAGAAATATATATTAGTTTGTACGGATTATGTCACCGAATGGGTAGAAGCCAAAGCTTTATTTAGAGCCATAGAGAAATCAGTGGTGGAATTCATATATGAAAAAATATTCACCTGGTTTGGTGTACCTAGAGAAATTGTCACAGACCAAGGTACTCAATTTACTTCTAAATTAATGAAATAACTTACTACGAAATATGGTATTTGACACTGAAAATATTCACCTTATCACCCTCATGCTAATGGTCAGGTAGAATCAACTAATAAAGTATTAGAATCCATTTTAACCAAAACCATTCACTTACATCATAAGGACTGGGAAGATAGACTCACTGAGGCTTTATGGGCCTATAAGATAACATGGAGAAACACTACTGGACATAGCCCCTATGAGTTAGTGTATGGAAAATACGTCCTTTTACCTATTGAATTTCAAGTTAAAACCTTTCTTATGGCAGCACAATTAGGCATGAATTTGGATGAAACATAGAAACAACGCATATTACAGATTAATGAGTTAGAGGAGATTAGACAAGATGCACTCCAAAGAACCATGCTAATACAAAATCAACGAAATACATGGCATTATAAATTTATTAAACAAAATCAATTTAATACTGTAGATTGGGCACTACTATTTGACTCATGGTTTAAAAATTTTAAAGGAAAATTAACTACCCGTTGGATGGGCCCATATGAAGTAGTTACAGCTTTTGACAACGAGTCAGTAAAAATTAAAACAATTGATGACTCAGGATTTTCCTTTGTAGTAAATGGACATAGACTCAGACTTTATCATCAACTGACATCTAAACAAGATTTTATACAGAATGTTTTGCAACAAAATGAAATAGAATTAGTTGAAGGGGAAGTTTTTCCTCCTCCTGATCTTTGAAAAATATTTTGGGTTATTATCACTTGTATATATGTAAATATGTGCTTGTTTCTTTGAATAAATAAGAGTTGTTTCTAATAGGTTGTTTACACAAGAATATTTTTCTTTTATGTCTTTATGAATAAATTGAATCATCTAACAAGTGGTTTTGCAGTTTGATTACAAATATTCTATCTCTATAAGCAACTCATGAAGTATTACTTGGACAAGGGAAGCATGTTAAATACTTATCAGGTATCTTAACCTTTCTTGGGGTACTTTTGAAATTTTCAGCTTATAGTAAAAATTAAAAATTTATAATCCTTTGTATATCATACTTAACCAACTCTTCTATGATTCATATGTTTTTTGGTATTTTGAATCAGACATGTATATTTCTGATTTATTCTTTTAAAGAGTTGTTCGATAAGACCCACTTTTCATTATCATATTTTTCACAACCTTATCACTCACACCTGGATTACTAGTTCATCATATACTTGTTATCAAAAATTGTCTCTCTAGTATTTTGGTGCTAACTTGAATGTAAGTGGATTTTTTGTCCGTGGGAAACATTACTTTTTAGAGAAGAAGGGTTGTTAGGTTAAAGAGCAACTTTAAGTTATTCTCTTTTGACATAATTTATGGTGAGGCCATTATAAGATTATTTTTAAGTTTATTTCACAAAACTTGAATTATGTGTTTAGCATGACTTAACATGCTCTAGTACCAATCGGATTCCATATATTTAATATCATTACAAAAGGAAAACCCGCCAGGGTGCTGAACAGGCCTGCTGGCAGCGGGTCCATGCTAAGTAAAACTTTACAACAGGAAGTTCGATAAATGCAAGTAAACCCGTTGGGGTACTGAACAGCCTCGCTGGCAGCAGGGCTATGATAGCATGGTACCAAGATAAACTCGTCGGGGTGCTGAATAGGCCTGCTGGAAGCGGGGCAATATCTGGTAAAAGAGATCTGGTTAATACACCACTATGCACATTATTCGTAAAATAATATTAATATAAAGAAAATTCTTCAAAAAAAAACAAAAACAATATATAGATATATATCATGGCCAAATATTTATAATGTCATTTGAGAATGGCTGTAAGTTGAACTTTGCCCCGACCGTGTAATTTCGCATATACCTAGGATGTCATTATCCTAGAAATGGGACCCATAGCTATAAATCTCACACACTACGGGATACACTTAAAATATTTTATGATGACAGGATATATTTAAAATGAGGCATGGATGGCTAAGTTTTTCCTATGGTATTCTTTTAATTATATTATTCTCATTCAAGTGGTCTTTCTAAGCACTGTTATATTTCTTTCATGAATATACATCTCTGAATCATTTCCATTTACTAGTTAGTTTTCTTATAAATAATAAACAACATGATAGAACTCTTTCATCTCTATTTTTTTGGAACAATCACTTCTTCTCTCTCCTATAGCTTGAGGACACACCATATCTTTGGTTTGGGGGAGGAAGGATTAGGAAAATTAGATTGTTTTACTTTTCATTATCTATGATAAATCTATTTATCTCTAACAAATGATAAGTATTTTCAGGAATGTAAATAGTGGAATTTGGTTATAGCTCGAAGCATATTTTTACAGCAAAATTCAATATGGAAGACCATATGAAGGATCGAATGAAGGTCCAAATGAATTATGAAATATCAAATAGCGATTTGAGTAAAAATGGTGATATTATAGCACTTATAATTTTGTTTTTGGGCAAATAGTTTTTACTTCCATATCATTTCACTATTAATAATCCTATCCTTTTACCCAATCATGCATGAAAATGATCAATCTTTTTTATATTCAAAATGCGATTTATGCTTTTTTGTTACATGTTCAACCTGTCCAAAGTTTTACTTTGGACATGGTTGAATTAATTTCAAACCTTATAAATGAAAAAATTATTTTGAACCTGAGAACTGTTAAATTAAGAATGTTAACAAATTCAATAAAGTCATTTTTAACCTTTATACAAATGTTTGACATGAAAGACATGTTATTTCTAAGTTACAGGTTAAAATAATGAAGTCTTGATACCTTAAAATAAGTTAAAATAAGTTACCTTCTTCATCTTCCAAGTTGAAGGAAGCTACTAGTTCGCCTTCTTTCTAAATTGTTTTTCTTTCTTTTTGCTCAGTGGGACCTGGCATTTCTCCGGTTTGGGGGAATGTTGATCCTAGATTTGTTATCATTTTTGGAAGTTAAATTAATCATTTAAACACATGTTTTATTATCTTTTGTGTATTTTATGTCACGCAGATCATTTTTCATCCTTAGGTATGAGTGTATTTAAGGTTTATATAAAATCATTTTATTATTATCATTTTTATGGTTTTATTAATTAAAAATGACATTATTAAAGCGCATTTTATGTATTAATTGATTTGTATAATTGTTTACAGAGTTTATAATTTTTTTTGGCCAAATTAATAAACAAGACGCATTCAGCCTGCCTTGCCCACAACACGTCCAGCTTGTCATCCATCCCGTTGCGTGAAACTCGTTGGTAGCTTGCTAGATGTTGAAACGTGTTGCTGTAGATGGTAGTCCTGAAGCGTGCCAGAAAATAGACACTCTGTTTGCCCTAGATCAACACTCAGTGTATCCAGCTCATGACCCATCTTTCCGTTCAACTCTTCATCCAGATCGCCCATCATCCTGCGTGCTACTGAGAAGTAATTTCAAGCATTAAAATGTGAAATAGCCTGCAAACAACCTGTTGTCCACGCGTCTGGGTGATGGAGCTCATTTTCTAGATGATTCGCTAGTTGTAGTTTCCTTCGCTTGCCACCACATCAACAAGCCATGCATTGGGTTGATGGATTTAACCTGCGCTCTAGAAGATTCGTTGTGTATTCTCCTCTGTTCGCCACTGAAGCAGGACTTGTGCGCCACATATGAAGACTGTTCATGCTGAAGAAGGAGCTTGTGTGTTCGTTGTCCAGTGAAGAAGACCAGAACTGCACTGAAGAAGGGAGATGCCTACCTGTTGGCCTCTAAACTGTTATGTGCCTTTAAGATCGTCTAAATTTAGAGAGCAGTCGACCACTAAAGGGTTGACTTGTTCATCTCTGTAAACCATCATATAAATCAGCCTCTCTGTGAGAGATCCTAGCTAGAGCTAGAAAGTCAGAGAGTTAGGAAGAATTTATCATTTTGTTCTTGAGTACATTTGTATTTCTGTTCTACCATTTGAATAAAGAGTTGTATGTGTTGTTTTTGAAGATTGCGTTTGAGTAGAAGTTAGCTAGGAGCCACCCCTGATTGCTGAGAGGGCCCCTCATCAACTAGAGGTTTCTTTTCTTGTTTATTTCTTTCCTTATTTTCTGTTTTAGCTAGTTTAATTTGCAATTTGTTTTATCAGTTCATTTCCGTGTAATGCATTTTATTTCCAGAATTAAATAACTAGATTGCGCGCATAGTTTGCTTTCAGTCATTTCATTTCTAGTTTGTTGTTCAGTTTATTTTCAAGTTAGATAGAATAGATTGGTTTTCTGTTATAATTTATAAGTTTATGCAATTTAATTTCATTTTATGCAATGATTTCTTTTCATGAATTTGTTTAAGTCTATTTCACTATTAAATTTGCTTAATAAGTAGGTTTACTTATTGCCTTTATGCATTAGATTTACATCTGCACGAATTCAACTGAAGATTAGCTCATTTAGGTTAGTTTTTATTATTTTAACTATGTAGGCTGTCATTTGGACTGCCTATTCAGTCTGTTATTCAGCCACCCCTTTCAGACCCATACTTTAGCCTGTCATTCAACCCTTAGTTTCATTTTTTTGCATTTTTAATGTGTTTTGAGATTGTTTTCAGTTCTGTTTTGTTAAATGTTTGGATTATGTTTTGACTAAGATAGTTAGGTAATATTTTTATTTAACATTGGAATTAAAATTAGAGTGTTTTAGGTTATGCATTAAAGTTTTATTATTTTCTTTACTTCTTTTACCTTGAGTGTGGTTTGAATTATTTTTGTGTTTTGTTTCTTGAATTTGTTTTTTATTTCTTTTCTGATGTATTGTTTTGTGTTTATGCTTTTGGATTGATTTATTCGCTTGTATGTGAGATTAATCTTATATATGTTATCCTTAATATGTTTTTAGGTTTTTTCTTTTATATTGTGTCATTATTGAAAGAACTTGTAAGATAGAACCTAAATATATTTCTTTTATTAATTTTTCTACTTGCTTCTTTTATTGAGTTTTCTTTATTAAGTTTTCTACTTGTTTTTGTTATTAAGTTTTCTACTTGCTTATAAGTTAAGTCTTCCTTGCACCTAGTTTTCCATTTGGAATATTCAATTGTTAATTGTATCTTTTTCATTTTAAAGTTATAAAATAAATTATCAATTGTTTAGTTGATTATTTTGTCTCAGTTTAATTACCTTAATAATTACATTCTTAGGAGTTTGACTTAGTTTTCATTTTGAAATATCTTTCGATATTTTGTTTGTTAAAAAATTTACACGACACCCTCTACCTTCGCATATATTTTGTGTCAACTCTAAGCTTACCAACCCTAGTCGATAATCAAAGATCAGGTGAATTAATTTAGACATTATAACACCCAACACATATCTACATCAACTTTCTCCCCCTTTAAAAGGAGGGCCCATATCATCATCGTTATTCCTTGTGAAGAAAGTCTGTAACATCATCATCACTGTTCCTCCCTACGAGGAAAGTCTTCAGTCTCATCATCACTTTTCCTCCCTACAAGGAAAGTCTTTAGCATCATCATCACTATTCCTCCATATGAGGAAAGTCTTCTGTATCATCATCATTGTTCCTCCTTATGAGGAAAGTATTCAGTATCATCATTAATGTTCCTCCCTACAACAAAAGTATTTTCAGACTACACCAAGCTTGTCATGGAAGTATTCAAACTTTACTTGAGATAGAGGCTTGGTCAACACATCAACAACTTTCTCATTGGTACTCACATACTGGAGATTTATAGCTTCCTTCTGTACCATGTCCCATATATAAAAATACTGGATTTCTATGTGTTTTGACTTATCATGGAACATCGGGTTCTCCGTCATCTTTATACAACTCTGGTTGTCACATAGAATCACTGTGGTATTTAGCTCCAGATCAAATAGTCCTGGCATCAAATTCTGAAGCCATATGGCTTCACAAATAACAGAACAAGCTGCTATATACTTTTCTTCACCTGCACCGAGAGAAACAATGGACTGCTTCCTGTTAAACCATGAGATCATGGTGGATCCCAGACAGTAACATCCACCTGAGGTGTTCTTCCTGTCTAAGGGAATTCCAACCCAATATGAATTTGTATAACCATACAGTCTGTAGTCATGATCTCCATAATAGAGTTGTCTAAAGTCTATCATACCTTTTAGGTACCTCAACACATGCTTTGCAGCTATCATGTGAACACATCTAGGTTTAACTAGATACTAACTCAGAGTGTTCACAACAAAGCAAATATCTAGCCTGCTATTCGTCAGATACATCAATGACCCAATAATTTTTCTGTACTGAGTCACATCCACTAGTTCTGATGATTAATCCAATAACAACTTCAGGTTGATATCCATGGGCGTGGCCATGGATTTACACTCCATCATATCAAATATTTTCAAGGTTTCCACAACATACTTTCCCTCGTTGAGAAATATTCCTTTTGTCCTCTGCCATACTTCCAGGCCTAGAAAACAGTGCATCAGTCCAATATCTTTCATCTCGAATACTTCAGTGAGCTTCTTATTTTATTCTACAATTTGTTTCTCATTTCATGTAAGAAACAATTCATCCACATATAGTAATAGTATGACATGTTCATCATCCACAACCTTAAATTAAAGGTTAGGGTCAGCTTTACTTTTGGTAAAACACAAGCTTGTCAATAAGCTATCTATCCTTCCATGCCAAGGTCTAGGAGCTTTCTTTGGTCCATACAGAGCCTTCTTCAACTTACATATGTGAGTCTGTACGTCTTCAACTTGAAATCCTTGTGTATGTTCAATGTATACTTTTTCCTCAATAACACCATTCAGGAAGGTTGTATTTACATCCATACGATGTAAACTCCATTTCATCATGGATGAAAGTGCCATGATGGTTCTAATGGAAGTGTACCTTGCTAATGGTGCAAATGTCTCTTCATAATCAATTCCCTCTTTCTGAGAGAATCCTCTATCCACAAACCCTGCTTTGTATTTTTCAATACTTCCATGATTTGCATGCTTTACCGTGTAGATCCATTTGGAAGATACCACACTCTTGCATTTGGGTTTGGGAACTATATCCCAAACATCATTCTTCATTATTAATTGGTATTCTTCTGTCATTGCTTCTACCCATTCTTTCTTTTGTACAACTTGTTCATAACTGGTAGGTTCTTGATCTACAAGACCACACATCAAAGCTACATAATTGAAGAATGGGTTTGATCTTTTTATTACTATTGTGGATCCTTCTAGAGCTCCATATTTTTCTTCTTCTTGTATGATTTCTCTTACCCAATAAGTTTTTATCTTTTGTGATATATTCATAGTAGGAGGTTCTTGAGGTTCTATCATAACATGGTCCTCTAAAGTCTCATTTTCAGGGAAGGGTGTAGCTTCTTCATTTCTGGGAGGTACATATTTTTCATATACTTCTTCATGTTGACATTTTATGGATCTCTTAAGAGATGCTTCTTCATCAAATGTGACATCCCTACTAATTTCCATGTGGTGGAACCCTAGAATATAAATTCTAAAGGCTTTGGAGACTTCATTGTATCCAACAAATATTCCCTTCTTTCCAGGGGGGTCCAACTTGGTTCTCTTTTCTTTTGGAATGTGAATATATACTAGAAAACCAAATATTTTGACATGGCTTGCTTCAAGCTTCTTTCCTGTGAAAATTTCTACAGGAGTCTTGAATCCAAGGTTACTATGAGATAATCTATTATGTACATATACAATTTTTCTTACTGCTTCATCCCATGGATGCATGGGAAGATCTTGATCATGTATCATTTTCTTCATTGCTTCCATAATGGTTCGATTATTTCTTTCCGCAACACCATTATGTTGAGGATTGTAGGGAGTGGTTAGTTCCCTCTTGATTCCAGCTTCTTTACAAAAGGATTCAAGTTCTTTTGAAGTATATTCTCCACCATTTTCTATTCTGAGTGTCTTGATTCTTCTTTCTGATTGATTCTCTATCAAGGATTTGAATTCCTTGAATTTTCTTAATACCTCATCCTTTGTTTTCAAGAAATATATCCAAGTCTTTCTTGAATAGTCATCAATGATTATAATATAATATTCAAAACCACTCAAATATGTGGAGAGCATTGGACCACATACATCAGAATGAATTAATTCCAACATACCTTTAGTCTTTGTTTCACTCTTCATAAATGGATTCTTGATATTATTCCCTCTTGCATATCCTTTGCAGGTGCCTTCATGATCGATATTCAAATCTGGTAAACCTGTTACTACTTTTATCACACGAGGTAGTGCTTTATAGTTGACGTGAGAAAGACTCTGATGCCATAGTTCACTTGGGATAATGATCTCATGAGAAAGGGTTGTTTCCAAATGTCCCTTGAGTTTATATAATTCTACTTCTTCTTCACCAATGACAACTTTATCTTCAATTGATTTTTCTTTGGGCCACATAAGTACTTGTCCATGTATAAATGAAACCCTATATCCTTTCTTATTTAATGTTGAGATATAAAGTAAGTTCTTTTTCAAACCTGGTACATATAAGACTTCCTTCATTCTTATAGGAGTTCTAGAATCAATCATATAGCTTGCTTCACCAATACCTTTGAAAGGATATTGATAGTCATCTTCTGAAGATATTCTTCAAGGAAAGTTATTTTCTTCAAGTTTTGACAGAGTTTTGTTTTATCTTGTCATGTGCTTTAAAGCACCACTATCATTAAGCCATGTATCTTCTCTAGGTATGACAAACCCAGAGAGTGAAGAGAATAATACATACTCTTCTGCATCTTCAGCTAGTTGTGCATGATGTATTTTGTTGTGCTTCTTTTATTCTTCTTTCTTCAATGGAAATTTTCTGGCAAGGTTTCCTACCTTGTGACGATTGAAAGATTGAAAGCTAGAGTAGTCTTTCATTTGATTGTTTCCTCTTGTCCTTTTTAAATTCTTGGGAGGTTGGGCCTCCTTGTCTCTTTCCTTCTTGAAGTTATAATGAATTCTTCCTCTTTTCATATGAGTGGATAGGGCTTAATCATATTCCTTAAGTAGAGATTCTCTATTGGCTACTCTAGCCTCCTCTTGGATGCAGTCTTCCCATACAATGTCAAACTTCATGCTTCCGTTTCTGGAACACATAGTATGGATGAAAGAATCCCAAGGTCTGGTGAGACCATTGAGAGCGGTCATTACTAGTTCATCTTCATCAAGGGAGTCTCCAATGGCTTATAGTTTCTCCTTGAACTGGGAGACCCTTGTGAAGTAGTCTTGAATGGATTCTCCTTTGCTCATCTTGTTACTTTTCAATTGAGATCTTAGATTCATCTTTTTGTTGATGTTCCTTCCTTCATACATTCTAGATAGGGCATCATAAATTTCCTTAGGTGTCTCTTTGGATGAAACTTGAGGAATCAAGTGATCTTTGATAGAATCAACAATGATCCTCATAGACCTAATTAGGTCCTTCTTGTGCTTCTCCTTAGTTTCATCTTCTTATGGTTCTGCAACTTCTCCTTTGATGTATTTATCAAGAACATTCTCTCTAAGAATGAGACCAATCCTATATTTTAATGCTTGGAATTTTTCTATGCCTTCTAACTTGTCCTCAATCTTAGTTCTTGGGGCCATCTTATCCAGGAGGTCACTACAAAATGAAATTTCTCAAAATGGAAAACTGTCCTTACCAGGAGATGCGATTTACTGAGGAGATTTGATTGGTACACTTAGTTTCTGGAGATTCCAAATCTTCACCCTTCAAATTGTCTTGCAAGATTTTAGTTAATGTAGTTTTCTGGTTCTCTGGTTTTCTGTAGTTTTCTAGTTGACGACCAAACTAGGGTTTGAATTTCCTGAATATATACCCACTCAAAAAATTCGATCCAGGGCTCAATAGATGCACTCTAGGGAGGTACATATTTCTATTAAAACAAATGTTCAAAATTCTAACTCAGACAGAAACCATAATTTGTTGCCAAAGGAAGAGGAGAGAGAGTTTCACCTTGTGAAAGTTGTTTTATTCATGCTAGCTCTGATACCATTTTAATATTTCATATGTTTAGGTAGATATCATTAGTATTCAATTCAATTTCGCAACAACATCATATGCACGATCGCTGAAAGAAACAAAATCACAAGATAGACACAGACTTATCTTGGGAAACCCTCAAGCGGAAGAAAACCCAACAAAACTTCCTCTATATAGATGTATCAAAAGTACAAAGATAAAACCCCAAACATGTGCTCTTCCTCCTTGCATATATGTCTCTATCTCTCTGCTATGCGCTATACACAAGTGAGTTTGTGTGTTCAAATGAGTAACACACCTCCTCTATTTATACTCTTTCTTACACTTGACTTTTTCCGTAATCAAGTCAGCCCCAACAAACTTACTAGGCTGAATTCACCTAGGAAGTCATAAAAGAATATTATATTATATTTAGGAGGGTTCTATTGACCCGAATTACAACATAGGTTTTACCTCATGACTCTATGATGACCAAATACAAAAGTAACATCCCGACGGAGGAATAAAACATCTCCCATGGGTTACATCAGTAAATACATTTAGAATATTCTTTGAAGTTACAATATTTCAACAAGGCCATATTCGAGGTAGAATCCCTCGTATAAAAAATTCCAGTATCGACAAGGTTGTACCCTCCTTGTGGTGTCTTCTCTCTCCCCCCTTTAGATTTTGTTCTAGTAAATAACAATCCCTTCCATAAGTAGTTCCCCACCAAGGATTATGAACCCCCTCTCATGTTGAAATCATATATCCTTTGATTTAGGTTGCCTTGCAAAGTAAACTTTGGGTTTTATCTCAAGTTTACTTAACGATTACACAATATTCATGATTTCACATGCCTTTCAAGCACATGCATGATAAAACATGCTTTCCTTCTTATAGGCCAAATTATCTCACTAGTGGGGAGTTTCCTTGAGCTCCACACTATGAATATTTGTTACATATTTACATAAAATACAACCACACAAGTTCGGGGAAAATTAGAGGAACAAAAATGAATTATGGAAATATCATAATTTCGTATATTTAAAATCAAGTGAAGAAATTAGCCATAATGTTAAAGCACATGCACATGTTATAGATGAATATATCTGTGAGGGTTAGCTCGAGTTCTCATGATCCAAACATGAGATATTAATTTCGTCAAAGTTGGGAAGGTCACGAGTTCAAATCTCTTAATTCCATTATGATTAGGCTCTGTCATCGGGGTCATTGGTTTACCACAATTAGCATCCATGGATCATGATGAAGTACTCAGAGGGTTTTCCATGAGACTTTCCTTAGAATAAATACTATCCATGAAGCTAAATCACATGTACATCTTGATAACGATTAGGAAATGTCCATGAACCAATAAAAAGAACACCACCAAGGAGGTGAAGTATAATGGTTTTTGGAATTATACATAAGAAAAATAATAAGACAAGTATAATGGCTTGAATGGTATTTTTAAAGGTGGTTATTATAAAACCACCCCTCAAAACAACTTTCCCATTTGTGCCCTTTCCACTACATCCCAAAGAAATATAAGATGAAATAGGAAAGTAAAAAGTGGTCACTCAATGAAACCATGTGGACAAGAAGGAAATAGGCCTCCCTACACCTTCTAAATGGTGCATAGTGGTACTATGGGAGTTTTATCACACTTCATAAAATGACAATGAAGGATTAGCCACCAACAATTAACTCGAATATGTGAAGAAAAAAGGTGAGGACATTTCACATCACAATTAAGATGATAATAATTAATATCATCACCAAATACACACACTAAACTCAAGCAAACAATAGATTAACCTAACTCACATACACAAGCGACACACCAAACTCATGCACATAATAGATGCACCAATTCTATCGCAATTTGAATTTCATTAGATTGGTGCCAATCTTATTTCAATAATTTTACAATAAAAAAGTTAGATTTAGATGATGAAGATAAAAGATTGCAAACACTAGCTTTCTATGTTTATAACATTTAATACTACTTACTTAGGTCGAATATTTGATTGTTGATCTTGTTAGTGCCAGAGACTACTAAAGAACAAGCCAACACAATCTCATAAAACAAAATTAAGTAAAATAGGTTTTTTAGGGTTTTGGTTTTGCAGTTTGTAAACAAGAGGGTAAAACTCATAAGGCTAAAAAAAAAACCAAATCATGCACAATATAAGACTGAGATGTATAATATATGTAACATAGACCAGAAAAGCATAAGCACATAACTCAGTTTCATCCACAGTTCATAAGCATTCCATGAGAAACAACCTTAAACAAGAAATGAATTCATAAACTGAATGATCACACTAATCATAAATTAAAACAAGATAGAAGATAAAATGGGCTTATAGATTGCATATATAACATAATTAGTAATTCGACATGCATAAGAGTTTTCTAAAACTTAGCTTTGTATAGTAGCTGAAAGCCTCCCCTTGTACAAAAATTTGAACCCTTTCTCCGTTTCCCCCACCCCTTCATATAATTACAAAGAAGTAGTTCTATATTCCCTTCATTAGGTTGAATTTGAAACTACTCAGCAGTTACATTAACCAACTTTCAACTAATTGACTAAAAAATGCAAAATCAGATTCTTGGTAAATTTGGCAAATTTATGAAAAATAGGTCTCAAAGAAGCTTCCATATCTCTCGATCTGTGACACCTGTACGAAAAATTGATAGCTGTTGCAAAACTGAGAGAGGTTTTTGTGAATGGTTCTCTTGTGAACAAAAACTGCTTTTTGTTTTCTAAAATTCATCTCCATCAGCTTGTAATCCGCGCTCAATTGCAATGACCAAAATAGGAAAAAATAGAGCATAATTCTCAGTAAACTTTGCACACTCCTTTCTGTAATGTGGAAGTTTTATTTGATAGTCACAGGATTCAATTTATCAAGCACTGGGATCTCCTTTCTTTCTTCATGTACATTTGTATGAATCTTCTCTTGTTCTAAAACACATTTGCCTTCTTTCTAGTTCATATCTTCATCAAAGGAATTTGTTGTGTCATCTTCAATGATTTTTGCTACATCTTCTAAATTCTACACTTGAGATTCCAACTAGTTATCTTCATAAATCTTCTTTTTCTGTCCACCTACAAGCTGTTCAAGTTTCTGTGTCGAAGACTCCACTTGAGTAGTTTGTTCTTCCACTTCAATAATGACTTCTTTCTTCAATTTTTTGACAAAAGGCTTAAAAAACAAAGGTTTATATTGTGAAATCAAACTTTGATTAACCCTTATGATATCTCTATCCAAACTTTCAGAAATACATACACCTAATAAGCCCAATAAAAGTATGAAAACAACTAAGGAAAGTAAATTTAAAATGAAAACTTATAAAATCAAAAATAAAAATAAGCACGCTATCAAAATACTTCAAAACCCACACTCAAAATCTTAAAGCAATAAGAAAACCATGTTTTGAAAACAAGCATACAGTCCAAAAATAGAAAACAAAAACTAGCTATAACATCTGGCTCCTGCTACGGGATGAAGTCCTCCTTGTGAGGCTTCAAGAACTTGTAGACCAGTGCCTTCTGTCATTTAACTGAACCTATCTGCTACTCTGCAAAACATCCATTGGGATATGGAATCTTTGTTCAATCCTTCACACACCGGTATATACAATGAAATTCAAATCTCTTTCCTTCAAATACTGTAAAAGGATTTTTAGGAACCTTCCATTTACTGAATCAAATTCTAATCCCATTTCCAATGTAACCAGGCAAAAATTTCATCAATCCACCAAAACTTGCTTCCAAATCCAAATATATGTATAATCAGAAATATTGGAAAACATGAAGAGTAAAGATCTAGAAACTTGTACTCACTTTCATCAAATGATGTCTCTAAGATAATAGATTTATAATTTAGTGTTGACTCTAAATAATCTGCCACTGGATCATAAAAATTTCTAAAATTTACCTCTTGATGTTCTATGAAAAAGATAGGTTGTCCATAAGAATATTTTGTTCCATGAATATCAAGCAAGAATTTGCAATAAAAGACATCAGGATCAGCTTGAATTTGCTCCAGAATTTTTTGGACAGTATCATCAATAATGTCAACAAGCTGAACCTCCTTTTCCACACTGTCTTCAAATGGATAACTATCATACATTGGCTTCGGCTGTTCAAGGATAATGGACTGAATGCATTCCTGAATCTATTGATCAGATTGTGCCATATCACACACCTCACACATTTCTGGGTCTTTATTTTCAATTTCATCATCATATTTATCAAAAATTAGAGCATCTTCATAATGGTTTTGAACAACAGATTTATCATAACCATGAATATAAGAAACTTCTGATATAACGTTAAAAATTTCAACAGCTTGACTTTCATCAATTTTAATATCAAAACAAAAAGGACTAGAATAGAATTCATCACAAAATTCTTGTCCTGAAACCCCAATCTCTTCATCATAACAAGGAGCATTCTGAGAAATTTCCAATGATGATGTTGAAGGTTCGTGTTTTTCTTCATTACAAGGCTGATTTTTAACTCAACAATGATTTCCAATAGTTTGTTGAACAAGAGATTGATCTTCAACAGGATTAGCATTCAAATGATTATTAAGACTGTTGAAATAATTATGAGAATATTCCAAACTATCTCTGTTGATCTCATCACTAGAATAATCTTCAACCTGACTTAAAACAACAACTTGATTATCGTAATGATCATGGAATTCTTCCTTGACAGCAATATCTGAAAATGTTACCTCTTCATCTTCAACAAATTCTGAAACTACAACTTCTTCATGATATGTTTTGAATCCTTGATTATACTTATCATCATGATTTTTTGGATCAGAAATTGTATTATAAAAAGCAATCTGCTCACAACAATATTTAAAAAAAAATTCAGTTGAGAACATATACTACAATGTTTCTGAAAACATGTTTTGAATTCTTTCAGTGAGGAAATGCTTGCAGCAAGAAGAGAAAAATACCATTCTCGTGCATCTTGCTCGAGTGAATACATGAACATCTTCATGAGCACATCCTCATGCTGTATATTTAACTGAACCATATATTGATGAAATCTGATGAGGTGATCTGAAGGATTATCCTCTTTGCTTTCTCTAAACCATGGAAGACAATCTCCCTAAACAGCCATAGTAGGTACTCGATTTGGAAAACCTGGAACATCAGAAAAATTGAAAGGTGCAAACCTTCGAGCTAGAATGTCTTCCATGGTCTTCGGCATCTACATATTGAACTAGTGGAGTCACCAATCGATTTGTCAAGATAGATTTTGTTTTTCCTCCTCGGAAAGTGGAAAGGGTGACAGTAGGTCAAATTAATTAGGGCTGCATAAAGCTGGGGATGACTGTGATCTCCTAATTTTCCTAGCTTCTTTTAGAATTTTTTCTAGGTATGAGACACCTAGGTGTAATGGTGAACTAGGTCTACCTATTGTCCCAACTCCCTTAGTAGCCACTGTGACCTGTTTGGTGAAATGTAGTCTTAATGATTTACTGGCTTTGGTTCACCTCTCAAAACCAGTTGAATCGTGAATAACCCATGGAAATTATGCTTCATCTTCGTCCCCGACAACGACACCAAAGATGTTAGTGCCAGAAATTGTTCTGACACTACTAAAGAACAAGACAACACAATCTCATTAAACAAAATTAAGTAAAAATGTTTTTTAGGGTTTTGGTTTTGCAGTTTGTAAACAAGAGGGTAAAACTCATAAGGCTAAAACAAAAACTAAATCGTGCATAATATAAAACTGAGATGTATAATATATGTAACATAAACCAAAAAAGCATAAGCACATAACTAATTTTCATCCACAGTTCATAAGCATTCCATGAGAAACAACCTTAAACAAGAAATTAATTCATAAACTGAGTAATCACACTAATCAAAAATGAAACCAGCATAGAAGATAAAATGGGCTTATAGATTGCATATATAACATAATCAATAATTCGACATGCATAAGAGCTTTTTGAAACTTAGCTCTGTATAGTAGTTGAAAGCCTCCCCTTGTACAAAAATTTGAACCCCTTCTCTGTTTCCCCCACCCCTTTATATAATTACAAAGAAGTAGTTCTATCTTCCCTTCATTAGGTCGAATTTGAAACTACTTAGTAGTTACATTAACCAACTTTCAACTAATTGACTAAAAATAGAAAAATCCGATTCTTGGTAAATTTGGCGAATTTCTGAAAAATAGGTCTCAAAGAAGCTTCCATATCTCTCGATCCATGACACCTATACGAAAACTTGATAGCTGTTGAAAAACTGAGAGAGGTTTTTGTGAATGGTTATCTTGTGAACAAAAACCTCATTTTTTTTTCTAAAATTCATCTCCATTAGCTCGTAATCCACGCTCAATTGCAATGACCAAAACAAGAAAAAACAGAGCATAATTCTCAATAAACTTTGCACACTCCTTTCTGTAATGTGGATGTTTTATTTGACAGTCATTGGATTCAATTTATCAAGCACTGGGATCTCCTTTCTTTCTTCATGTACATCTGTAAGAATCTTCTCTTGTTCTAAAACACATTTACCTTATTTTTGGATTGTATCTTCATCAAAGGTATTTGTTGTGTCATCTTCAATGATTTCTGCTACATCTTCTAAATTCTACACTTGAGATTCACTACAACAAAAAATAGATTTAGCGTCGAATTTAGCACCGAATTTTAGTGTAATTTTTTCCAAATTATGGTGAACAATCCGGTGCTAAACCTGGCGCCATTGTACATTTTCGTAAAACACCATCTATTGCATTTTTTTTGCGTCCTTTTTAACATCCATTTTTACGTCCATTTTTGTGCCCAATGTTTTACATCTTTTGTTACGCCTTTATTTGCACCCAATTTGGAAACTTCTATTGCATCTTTTTTTGCGTCCTTTGTTACATCCTTGTTTGCACCCAATTTCACGCTCAATTTTGCATCCAACGTTACGTCTTATTTTTCTCCTAGTTTTTCATCGAGTCTTGCACCCAATTTTGCACCATGTTTTGAATAAAATTATGTGTCCAATTATGCATCTAACGTTGCATCTAGGTTTGCATCCAATTTTCGGCCCAATATTGCGTCTAGTTTTGCATCCAATTTTACTTATAATGTTGCATCCCCATTTGCATCTAATTTTGTATTTCATTTTACGTCTTTTTTTGTATCCATGTTTGTGTCTAATGTTTCATCTCATTTTAGGTCATATTTTGCATCTAGGTTTGCACCTAGTGTTGCATCCTGGTTGATGTCTTTTTTTGCATCTATGTTTGAGCCCAATGTTGCACCCCATGTTGTGCTTAGTTTTGTGCCCATGTTTGTATCTAATATTGCATCTAGTTTTGTGTCCAATTTTGCATCCAATCTTGCATTCAATATTACTTCTAGTTTTACATCCAATGTTTTGTCCCATATTTCATCCAATATTGTGTCTCGTCTTAAGTTTTTGTTTGCGCCAAGTGTTGCTTCCATTTTTGCACCTGGTGTTACACCTGGTTTTATGTCCATCAATACACCATATTTTGTGCTCAATTTAATGTCCAATTTTACATCTAGTTAGGAGTCCACTTTTGCATCTATTGTTGCGTCTAGTTTTGTACCTAGTGTTGTACAGGAATAAACACCTTATAACCAAAGGTCTGGGGTTACCAACATACTCATAAAACTTGCAGGAAATTGACCCTAGAGTACAGGAAAGGAAATAAGAGGATAGAATAGACTCACCCAATATACGACGGTTAATCCTAGCTTTGTCCTCTTCCGCTCTGCTTCTCCTCCAAAGCCTTCTGGGATGCTTCTCCTTCACCTGTCAAGAGAAAATCCTCCAAGTGCAAGATGATACATGTATATAAAATAGGTCAGATAAATCATATACAGAGTGCTTAATCATAAGTATTCATCAAACCATGAGACATGAAAGATATTCAAGACACATATGGAAGAAGGATTCTCTTTATTAACAATAGTGAATGAGTTCATATTACAACCCAACACTTGAGACAATGACTCCTCTGCAACCAAAGGATTCTGAGTTCCACTGCTCCAAAGACTTCTGAATAGACTCCACCAACATAACTTTGCTCTCTAAGTATGATTGATTAATACCCTCCCCAAGGCCTTTATTTATACTTGGTTAAATAAGACAGTTTCGAGGGTTGAGGAGGTTGAGATAGTTAAGGTGATTATGGTTAAGGGCTTAACAAATCTCAAATAATCGCGATTTATTATTTTTAATGTCAAAGGAAGGTGTACGCGGGTATTAATATAGGCAAATCACATATGACACGCGAGTTGCTCTAAGGGGAACCCGCGTACAAATATGTATGCGAGATGCAATTACCGATACTCGCGTACAACACGCGACATGCTTTAATGAAAGGGACGTATGTACACGAGTTGCATATAGGAAGAGGTGCATACATCACTTGACATATTTAAAGGTAAAAATAACTAGTTGGATGGATGATAAATGTAATTCATAATATTCCCATCTATAGTGTTTTAGGCAACCTTCAATCCATAAATGTCCTTTTGTGTGCCAACATAAGGAATATCGGCACTCGGACGGAGAAGTTCCATTCAGGTGGATAACAGATGCCCCCTAATGTGTGAGGTCAGAGGGAAACGATGGCTGAAATACATTATAATCTTTATCTTTGGAGAACTCAGAAATCCAATGGAGCAGAGATAGTACCTGAAACAAATACATAATAATGTCATATACAAAGTCATATCTGAGGATGCTATGTTCAATTTACTGGAACAATAGCTCCTTTACAATATTTGAGTACATCATATGATACGGGTATTAAACCACGTATATTACAAAGGTGGATCAAAGCCACAATATACAATAATGATGAGTCTTCAAAGAGGTGGAAGATGTATATATGAATAAAACATAATCTTGTGCAACTTAGTCCATAGGTGAGGAACTAAGGTCTTCATAAACTATCCCAAAGAACCAGTACAATCCAAGCCATGTGAATAAAAGTAGGTTGAAGTAAAACATGGAAAGGATTCAACAGTTTGTCAATCAATAAGTAATAATTAACAACTAAAGCAAAGGAATTCACCAATGAGGAAAGTGAATCCTGAGGTACGATCGTCAAAACTCTAGGTCTTCATCATTGGGAAGTACTGAAACAGAACCATGCTGTGATAAGGAAGGCAATAGATCCTCCAACGGATCACAAGAGTGACTAGGAACTGGGTAAAAGAAGGGAGACACAATAGATAACAGATATAAGAATGATGGGATCAGGATATAGATCAAACATTGGGTAAAGTCCTTGAATAATGAGCACGACACATAGATGACCCAAAGTAGCTTTTAAGTTATAGACAGAACAACTAGACTTATATGTCATGTAGGAGACACGATCAGATTCCCCAGGTATAATGGACAAGAGGAGGAGTAGGAAACTCAAAGTAATAACTAAACGAAAAGTGAACACTAAAACATGGGTATCGAAAAATACAAAGAGTGCTATGTTCAAGGATGACATGCTGCCACTACTGAAAACAAGAGAAAACTTCTTCCTTACCTTCCCTGTTAAATTTTAACGAGTCCAGGAAATTCAACTCGGATCCCTCTTCATTTTTTAAGAAGCTTGAAGAGATGGGAAAATAATGCTTGATAGTGTCACTGATTCGTGGATTTAATGAGCTCGAACTATTACATGCTCAGTTGGTGTTTTCACATTTAGAGAGTCTGAAAAACTCCAAAGAAGACTCCAGGGGGGTCCTTTTTCGTCGAATTTAGTCTCCTGAGGCCGAAAAAGTATAAAACATACCACAGAAGAACTCTCTTAACTTCTGTAGAAGAAAAGGTGAACCTTTTTCGTACTTAGTTAGGGAGGTCCGAAAAAGGTTAAATTACCACCTACCCAACACTCCTTCCAAAATAGCATAAAATAGCTTGAGTTTTACGAGTGTGAAGGAAAGCAAGATCACTCAGAAAGATCCATTTGATTATGATAAATGGGGCTTACAACAATAAACTCATTGCTTTGTTCTTAAGTGTTTAACGAGCATGAAAAAGACACAAAGTACACTCGGAATATTTTTCATGTTTAGGTTTAGAGCACGAAAAAGAGAAAACTAAGCTCATACCGGGTGTTCCTTTTCTGTAAATTTAGTCCCTCAGGTCTGGAAAAGTGATAAACCTATGCCTGAGAATACTCTTCTCAATTCAAAATAGAAAAGAGAGGGATCCTTTCTCATATTATTCCGCATAGTCCAAGAAAGATATAACTTACCACCAATGCAGATGCCCGTTCACATATTCTTAACGAGCTTGAACGAACAAGTTGACTCAGCAGTCAAGTGTATTTTGAAGAAGTCAGACTTGGGCCTAAAGAAACTCCATAAGGGCAAGGAGTCCTATAAAGGGATAGCTTGTAAAAAGAGATTCAAAAGAAGCTCTATTTGGCGTGAAAAATAGCTAAAAGGATACCCCTGTACTTGAAATAGTTGCGGCATGAGTACCAAAGAACAACATAGGCTTTGAAGGAAGATACTCATGAAAAAAGGGTCCTATCCATGGAAGAACAATGGTAAAAACAGGGAACTAATGGTTTATAATACCATAGTCCGTGGAAAAATGTTGATTGCTAAGGTTAATGTGGATTGAATATAGATGCCAAAAATGTATTGGAAATGACAACACCACCCTATTGGAGCAACAACACTTTATAATGATGGAAAACCTATTTCAAAGCAAAAAGAAATATGGTATTAGTTGAATGGATTTTCAAACTATAGGAAAAAACCCACTTGGAGAAATAAAATTTCTATAAATAGTTGAAAATCAAAACAAAACTCACCATTTGGAATTTTTATCCATAAAAAGCAAGTTTTTTCCTCTACCTTTGTTCAATCGTTGTGGACAATCTAGCAGACAAAATCAAATTCCGCAAGTTGCAGGTAAGCCTACACCCCGAGCTCTTCATTTTGATCCTAGCAATTATTAATTTTGAGTCCTAATTTCATGATTAAAAGCATCCTAAAACATGTCACAGCGCGTACACGGGTTCACAGTGTAAAGACTCGCATACACGCGTTTTGTACATGGGTTTCCTTTATAGACAGTCATGTACAATACGCGACATGTCTAACTAGACAGTCGCATGTACTGTGTGAAGGATAAAAATCTAAATATAGTAAAAAAAAATTGAAATTTTATATGAAATTAATGAATCAAATTACTTGTTTTGCTAGGTGTGAAGATGGTGCTGGAATGGAGGGAACGGGAACATGAAACAATGGACCAAGAAGCGCTCCAAAGTGCGCCCACTATACATGCTGTTAAAGTTCTTTTGCACATCACCCATGCGGGCCAATGTCCACCTATTGGAGTTCATGATAAATTATTGGGATCATGATTTGGGGATGTTCGACCTATAGGGTAAGAATTTGGAGATTAGTACTGAGGACATGTATTTCATTACCGGTCTGTCACGACAAGGAGCACCGGTCAACTTAGAGGGCACCGACAGAGGCGGTGACCCTTTAAATGTCTAGAACTATATAGATGTGTTTTGCACACTAGGTACCCAAAAGAGAGGGAGTTGTGTCCCTATTACACATATCCGTGACTTTACACTATAGGTACTTACGAGCACCATCGTGAGGATTGCAGGATCCTCCTCATTACATTTGGCTACACAGAACCAAATGAGGTTGGCGGTCGATTGTTTTCATGGTGCCTTCTATGATTGGTGTTCGGGAGTTGTCCCTGTCATGAAAAGACAACTGTCCGATTGCAAGAGAGGAAGGAGAAAGAACTTTGGTTATGCGAGCATATTGGTTGCCTTCTTCTTTGAGAGAGTACCAGGGTTGAGCCCCGCCATACCTCTACCAGTCCAATCTCCATGTTAGCCAAGGCTGAGCAGGTGGGGAGACATCTTCCTCCGTCAAGGAGGAGGAGACATAGTGCATAGTGTATACGATGATGATTTCTATATCTGTTGGGAACGACAGCTACCGGCACTAGAGCAGTTTCCATATGCCGGCATGGAATTTCGAGATGACCTAGACCTTGTCCTCCCTCTAGGAGGAGCATGGGGAGAGCTAGGTAAACAATTTTTAATTTTTTATCATTTTTAAATTTTTTGTGAATTTTAAAACGATAGATATATACATATGTACAAGTCTTAATCCTATAAATGTGTCAAAATGCAGATATTGGACCAGTCCGCCCTGAGGGGCATCCACACATGTTTGTTCATCCTATCATAGGCGAAGACCCGGGACTGATCAGGGTTCTAGAGGGGAAGCTATCCAGGTTGACCCAAAGAGTTCCCACCTTGCGGATAGAGCATATTCCGACTGCCATGCAGGAGTTCGTTGTTGGAGTTCCACCGTTCTGGTTACGTCTTTTTAGGCGAGTGGCCAGAGCGGTTCTTATATACATAAAGGCTGTGGAGGCTGCCGAAGCCGAAGAGGCTGAGGAAGCCAGAGTACAGAGGGACCATGGGGACCAAGGTGGTCCAAGTGACCAGGGTGGTCCTACGTAGATCTAGGACATTTTGATGGACTGCGATCCACATTTTTGTATATTTTTGTATATTATATTGTTATGACGGGATCTAAGGATCAGACTTGACCTATCTATGGACAGATATTTTACATATATATATATATATACATTGTTGTTGTTGTCAGTTTATTTACAAATGTTTTTTATATGTGTGTTGTATATTTTTATGAAATGTGTGTTAGATGCCAATCTAAAATGTAATTAGCATATGCATCAGTCAATGAAGTCTGATTTCGTGGAATGTGATTGAATATAGTAACTTCAAAATTTCTTTCCAATAACCGAATTTGCATGAACTGACGTAATAGAATAGGATTTCATACCTGATAAGCTCGATTGAGCTGGGAAACCACCAGCTAAGAGTCTAGACGGAATTCAAGCTGGGTGATACCACGTGACAAAGCATCCCATAAAAGCTCAATTACGACCCTATACTCAGCAACATTATTAGAAGCAGGACCTAAGCAAGCCCCTCCAGCGGCAACAAGCTATCCTGAGGGAGAGTAAATAACCCATGCTGCTGAAGCTATGTTACAATTGTGACGGCTGGCGCCATCAACGAACCCTATATACCTTTCAGAAGACATCTGTAACAACTAGCAGATAGTATAAAAAACAAAACCGACAACCTAATGTACATAAAAATACATACAATAAAAATACAATAAAAAGTGCTAAGCCTAAGCATAGTAATTTTTTAGGTAGAGCCCATTTTTAGGCTCATGCAACTTGTTCCCATCAAAATCAACTAACTCATATGCGCCCTTCTTCAAAAATTTCAACACGACATAAGGTCCTAACCACATGGCCTTGAATTTTCCTACCCCCAGGGGTTCTTTGTCTTGGTCCCAAAGCAAGACAAGTTCCCCTTTAGAGAAAACCCAAGGTTTGACCGATTTATCATACTAAGTTTTGACCCTATTTTTATGAGCTTGATTAGTGGTCAGTGCATCTCTACGCTGTTCATCAAGGTGTTCTAAATGTACCATACGTTCCTCAAGCTTCATCATATTAGGTAACACATGAATAGCTATCTTTAAAGATGATATTTCACACTCAATCGAAGTAACTGCTTCCACTCCATGAACGAGTTGGAAAGGGGAGAAACCTGTAGCAGTTTTTACGTTAGTTCGATAGGCCCAAAGAGCAAGATATAGCATGATGTGCCAATTAGAACGGGCTGCATCAATTGTATGTTTAAGGATAGTTTTTAAAGTTTTGTTGAAAGCCTCAACCTGACCATTTTCTTGCGGATAGTACGAAGATGAATGTTCTTGTCTGAATCCAAGCATGGTAGTCAATTCCATCATCATGTTATTTTGAAAATGACTGCCATGGTTAGTGACAATCACTTTGGGTATACCAAACCGTGCTCTAATCTGATTGAATACAAAGAAAGTTGTCGTTTCCCTGTAGGCTTTAAAAGTAGGCATTGCCTCTGCCCATTTCGTAAAATAATCAACAGCGACAATGATGTATTTATGCCCCCCAATCGAGGCTGGGTTGCATGTCACGTAATCAATCCCCCATTTCATGAAGAGGCCTACCGAGACAATGGGAAATAACGGAGTAGGATGTGACTGCATTTTCCTGATGTAAAGCTAACACGGATGACAGTGATTCACTGCTTCCACACAATCTTTGAAGATCGTGGGCCAGAAATAACCAGCACGTAATATCTTCTAGGCCATTGCTAACCCAGATAAATGACCCCCACACGCTCCACTATGGGAATCATTCAGGACAATCTCCGCTTCCTCATGGGTAAGGCATTGATGCAAAATGGAATCTACCCCTCTTCGATATAATGTATCTCCTATGATGAGGTAGTTCTTGGCATGAAGGAATAATTTACAGCTTTCCTCCTTGAGGAAGCTGCAGGATACTTCAAAGTCTGGAGATATATAATAATATCCCCATACCAAGGATCAGAGGTGGATATCAAGAAGATGTGCTCATCTGGGAATGAGTCATCTTCAACTGCTACATCTTCTTCAATAGGAAATTCTGCTATAAGTTCATCAAAAACTAAGGACTTCTTAGACTTAGCGGACAGGAAATCCAAGTCAAACTCTTGAAGAATGACTATCCATTTGTTAAATTTTCCCCCAACAATCCATTGGGATAAAACATATTGAAACGGATTCACACCCACCACTACTGTGGTGGTCCTTAGTAAAATGTAGTGACGTAACCTCTGAACAACATAAATGGCTGCTAAGGCTAATTTCTCAACATGGGAGTATCTAAGTTCAGGTTCGGCCAAAGCACGGCTAAGATAATAAATGACATGCTCTACAAGCTTATCGTCCTCCTGGACTAGTACTACCCCAATGGTCGACTCAGACGCGGCCAGATATAATATAAAATCCCTAGAATAATCTGGCGGACGCAATAAGGGTGCCGACAACAAAGCTTTTTTCAATGCCTCAAAAGCAAGTTGTGCAGTTTCATCCCATAGAAATGGGGTGTCATGTTTGAGTAGGTGCATGAAACCCTTAGTAATCTTGTCATAGTTAACAATAAAACGTCGAAGAAAATTAGACTTTCCTTGCAGGATTTGAAGTTGCCTGATAGAACGAGGAGGAGGCAGATTTACTATGGCCTCAACTTTCAAAGGATCCACTTGGATGCCTCTACTAGAGACAATGAACCCGAGCAATCTTCCTGATTTGACATAGAATACAAACATGTGGGGATTCAAGCGGATTTTATAATTCCTTCATCTCTCAAATATCAATCGTAAACGATCTGGATGTTGAATCCTCTTACGAGAAAGTGCAGGTAGATCATCAAGGTATGGTTCGACAATGGATTTAATATCATGGAAGGCAAATTTCATAGCCCGTTGAAAGGTTGCCCCAGCATTTTTCAATCTAAAGGGAATTTTCTTATACGCGAAGGTACCCCAAGGAAAAATGAAAGCAGTTTTATGTTGGTCTTCCAGTTTTATTTGAATTTGATTGTATCTGGAGAAACCATCCATAAACAAGAACACCTCACTTCCTGCACAAGCATCTATAATATGGTCTATAAATGGTGTCGAATAGTTGTCCTTAGGATAGGCTTTATTGAGGTCTCTAAAGTCCATACAGACGCGGATAGTCCCTTGCTTCTTATCAATAGGAACAGGGTTGGATACCCATTCTGTCAAAGCTATGGCATAGATAAAACCAGCCTTCAACAGCTTTTCAACTTCAACCTTTACAGCTGCCACTTTGTGTGGGTTAACAGGTCTTAACTTTTGCCGAACCGGTTTGGTATCAATATATGTTCGGATTTCGTGTTCAACAATCGATGGATCTATGCTTGGCATCTCCTCATATGACCAGGAAAAGAGATCGTGGAATTCCTTAAACAAGGCAGTATAGATGGCCATCTCTTTAGGAGAGAAATTTGCACCTATATATATGTTTTCCATGAAATCAGGGTTTACAGAGATGTTAATAGGTATAGTGGTGGAAATATTTTCCATATTCCCCTCGGCAAACATTTCTTCCCTCGGTAAGGGATTGATAGGTATATCAACATCTTCTGACAGTCTCAAACAAAACTCTTGATTTTCTATTCTGCTTAGTTCTGGAAGAAAATAGGAACGATAATGAAGATCCTCGCAAATCTTACCACGTCCACTCATGGCTTCCAAAATGGCTTCATCAGAAGGTAAAACCATGTCTAAACAATCTATAGAGTACAAAGATTTTTCCGCCCATGCGGACAAATAGACTTCTTCCAGATCTTCTGAGACTGGTAGAGGATCTGGGATGGGATCAACAGTGGCTTGAGTGATAGCTTTATAAGCTACCTCCATTTCTGATAAGGGCATGTCTGGTTCATGGGGGGATGGGAGAACCCAAGGATCAGTCCTATCAACAACCATAGATATGGACCTCCCCACACTAGTAGAACCAAGATAATTAACCGGGGCTGGAAGATCAAATGTGCCCATCAGTGATGTGTACATTCCATCCCCCAAGCTCTGTGCAGCAGGTTTGACATAATCAACCAATGGCACAGTGGACTCATTAGACTCTAAACGGCCTTTTCGAGTATAATCAATAAATCAATAGTAACCAACTTGCCCTCATGTGGAAAAACCACTACACGAAAAACGACCGATGCAATAGCAAACATCACATAAGTCCAGTTCCTTCCCAAAAGCATATTATAGTCCAAAGGAGCATCGATCACTTCTACCTCAATAGACACTACTTTCCATACCAGCTTAATTTCAAAAGCTGGCAGGATACCATGTGGATGGAAGGACCTTCCATCGAAAGTAGTAAGTAGAGTGTTTGACGGAACCAGCTCTGGGGATCCGAGAGATTTCCAATAGGTCAAGGACAAAACACATGTAGAAGCACCCTCATCAACAACTTCCCTTCCAATGGTATTTCCACCATGGATGACATCTATTGATAAGACTACATGGTAAGGTAGGTGGATTTTAACATCAGAAAAATGAAACTTCGCCATGAGACTCGATGAATCCATGCTGCCTAAAGCTGCTAAGAGAGAATCCCACTGAGCGGGACAACTCTATAACACCTCTAAAGCTGACATTGCACACGATGTTTGGGATAAATATTCAACCACAAAGTAGTTTGAATCAGCCCTAGCGTTAGGTTTATGCAAGGTCTTCTTGAAGACACCTTTTGGTATCTTCGACATAGTTTCAGTAGGCTTCTCTATCGTGAGAGGGTTAGAAGTTTCACCTACAGCTTTACCCTTCTCAGGAGTCTCTTTCTCATAATTTTTATTCCTCGTCTGTAACAAATTCGAAGATCGAACCATGTTGATATAGTTTGGGTCATGGGCATTTTGAGTGCACCCTGCTACATTAGAAGCTGAAGCAGAGTTCTGTCCTTGGGGAAAAGCATCCTTCAGGACAACTGGTTGTTGAGCCTTAAGCAGCTTCTAGGCTTGGTCCATAAGGGGAAAAAGGTGAGTAAGGTGGTCCTCATAGCACAACTTACACGGGAACTTGACCTTCTTCTTTTCTTTCTTGCCCCCATCAGCATTGTTCGCGGGATTATGCTTGTTTTGGTTTCCCTCTCCCTTCTTTCCTCTCTTTTTCTTCCCACCGAGCTGTTGATTTCCCTTTTGAGAGGTTTGTGCAAAAAAATTTGCATTATGGGGGGAGGGGGCATCCTTTGCTGCCTCTGTCGTAGACTGCTCGATGGACAACTGATGAAGTTGCTTAGCTAAAGACTCTACGATGGGAGAGTTAACGGACCAAACCACACAATCGGCATGGGTTCTAGGCTTAGGCTTCTTCGCATCGTGCGTAGGCCTCAGTGCCTCAGGGATAATCTCATACAAGATCCCATATTGTGAATAAATCAAATCCAGTTGCTGGGCCCTGAGAATGGCTTCTTCTTCATTCATCACTCCTGAGGTGGATACGTCCTTAGACATGTAGGGCAACAGGGATTTAAGGAACCACTCTAAAAGGAACTCAGGAGGGATAGTGGATTTTATAAGGCTCTTCCACCTCCTCCACTCTTGGATGTGATCCGATATGTGGGTAGCCTTGTTCTTCCTAAAGGTAGATAACAAGTCCGTTCCGAAATCATATCAGACCGGAAGCTGAAAGTGGCTAAGAAATGCACTAGACAAGTCCCAGAAACTACTGAAAGTAGCAGAAGGCAATTCAATATACCATTTTTCCATGGTACTTGTTAAGGTTCTATGGAACAACCTCAACCTAACTGAATCTTCATTCAGTGAATTCGAAGAACACCATAAATGGAATGTGGTGGCATGAGCCACAGGATCTTCACCAACTTTTCCCTCGAATTTAGGGATGTCCGATGGAAATTTGGTGGGAACAGGTGGCCACAAGGGGTCATGCCTCATCGGGTCATTCATCAACTTTGACAAATTTGGCAAGTTTAATGTCACCAAGAATAGAAGTTTGGGTCGAACCGGGGTATTAAACGTGCCAGCCTGGGGATTAGAGGGACCTGCCCCCGAATTCCCATAGGTAAAAGTGGGGTTGCCCCCTGCCACCAGTTGCAAAGTGGGTAGATTACTCTGAAATGGATTCCATCCTTAAGCCACAGGATTGTGTGTGGGAGGTGTAGTATAAGAAGTTCGGGCCGTTGCAATAGAAACAGGGGTCTGAAAGACAGGAGCCGATATCCCTCCGCTAAACAACGAAAAGGGAGAGTTCGTAAACGGGGCCGAAATTGGAGTTTGGAAACTTTTCCCATAAGAGGTATTGTTCCCAAACTGCACTCCTACATAGGAAGGTGATGGGCCTACGTATGGAGTGGATGGGGGAATGTGCCCCCCATTCCAAGGAAATCCTTGGACGAACGCCGAGGATCCTACCGGACCACTCTCGGTAGTATATGGAAAGGAAGAAGGAACAGTAGGTATACTAGGGATGCCAATAACCATATCACTAGAAGTACCTGCTAGGTTTGAGTGAACCAGTGGTTGAACCACCCGGCTCACTGGAGTCAAAGGTGTAGAAGGTATACTAGATCTAGGGGCACTTACCGAGGGAGGTAGTACCCCTTCAACCGGGATGACTGAGGTGAACACAAAAGAACTTTCTCCTGTAGAAGACATAATCCTACCCACAAAGACACCTAACGCAGGTGAATCAAAAGGTCTAACTTGAACGATCACAGGATCATTTAAATCAGTCAAGAGTGTGTTAAAATTTCTTGCAAACTCGTCAGTTTGCAACTCTTCTATCTCAACTGTATCAATATCAAAACGGTTAGCTATAAGTTCTAGTTCACCTAGAACTTCACTTACTCCTATCGGTTCAAATGAACCGTCTGTGTCCAATCTCCGCCTTTGGGGTGGAGGTGGAGGCTCCAATGTGATGAGAGGAGGAAGGTTTCGCAACCTTCTTGACCTTCTTATAGGTTGGTCCTCCACAATTGAAAATTTGACAAATCAAACCCTAAGGCCAACTAAACACAGGAAAAACCACAGAGCACACACTATAAAAATCCTAAAGCCTCAAACAATCAATCAAGGGTGAAATATGTGCTTTCCTGAAGAAAGCTGAAGAACGATTACTTGGCATCCTTGAAGTGGTTCTTAGGCACAAGTGGAGGAATCACCCACTGCCCTCCTACACTTACAACAAGGGTTACCTTCCAAGCCCGTCCAAGGTGAACCAAAAATAGCCTTCCAATTTACCTAGGTATGAAATCTAAATGTCAAGAGACTAAAGGCTACCTTAGCTATACCAATAGTCTGGGGGGACAGTCGCAAGCTTGACTCGTACGCATGGGAAGGGTAGCTAAGCCCGAAACTCTGTCTAGGACAGAATCCCTAGATGCGTAAAAGTCCTGATTTACGTTTTGACAAGGAATCAGAGGGTTATCTCCTCAATCCAATGCCTCCACACGGCCTTGTGCTTGACTCCCTTTTGAGAGGAGCTTCCCAGATACAATTGATAAAGTCAAGGATTTACCTAAAGAAAGGTCCACTACGTTTGAATTTTAAAACTTAAATCAACTTGGCATGAAATTAGAAATGTTTTTCTATCTGTGCCATCATCTTCTATCTAGATATATAAAAAAACAACACAAGGAAGTAAGTCTTAAGGAAAGACTTTCATCAATGCTTCAGAAAAAAATTCACAGATAAAAGGAGCTGCAAGATTCATCATAAATATCTGCACAACATGAGATACAAGAGTCATACAGGATATGAGACAAACCCTTTGGTATGGACATTGTTAATTTTCCAAACAACCAATAAAACAAAATAACCCCTATGCTACAAGAGTCATGTGGATTGAAGGTTGCCTAAAACACTATAGGTGGGCATAAGTTTTAAAAATATCAAACGTAGTGGACCTTTCTTAGGTAGTGGACCTTTAAGTAAATCCTTGACTTTATCATAAATATCTGCACAACATGAGATACAGGAGTCATACAGGATATGAGACAAACCCTTTGGTATGGACATTGTTAATTTTCCAAACAACCAATAAAACAAAATAAACCCTATGCTACAAGAGTCATGTGTCGCGTGATGCAATTACTGATACTCCCGTACAACACGCGACATGCTTTAATGAAAGGCGCGTATGTACGCAAGTTGCATATAGGAAGAGGCACGTACAACACTTGACATATTTAAAGGTAAATTCATCAATGCTTCAGAAAAACATTTGCAGATAAAAGGAACTGCAAGATTCATCATAAATATCTGCACAACATGAGATACAAGAGTCATACAAGATATGAGACAAACCCTTTGGTATGGACATTGTTAATTTTCCAAACAACCAATAAAAAAAAATAACCCCTATGCTACAAGAGTCATGTGGATTGAAGGTTTCCTAAAACACTATAGATGGGCATAAGTTTTAAAAATATCAAACGTAGTGGACCTTTCTTAGGTAGTGGACCTTTAGGTAAATCCTTGACTTTATCATAAATATCTGCACAACATGAGATACAAGAGTCATACAGGATATGAGACAAGCCCTTTGGTATGGACATTGTTAATTTTCCAAACAACCAATAAAACAAAATAACCCCTATGCTACAAGAGTCATGTGTCGTGAGATGCAATTATCGATACTCCCGTACAACATGCGACATGCTTTAATGAAAGGCGCGTATGTACGCGAGTTGCATATATGAAGAGGTGCGTATAGCACTTGACATATTTAAAGGTAAAAATAACCAGCTGGACGGATGATAAATGTAATTCATAATATTCCCATCTATAGTGTTTTAGGCAACCTTCAATCCATAAATGTCCTTTTGTGTGCCAACATAAGGAATGTCGGCACTCGGACGGAGAAGTGCCATTCAAGTGGATAACACCTAGTATTGCATCTAGTTTTGAGTCATTTATTATGTCTAGTGTTGAGTCTCTTTTTGCATCCAATTTTGTGTTTAGTGTGACATCCATTTTTGTGTCCACATTTGCGTCTGACATAAGGTCGACTTTTGCATCCAATTTTGTGTTTGGTGTGACGTCTAATTTTACATCATCTTTTACCTTTAGTGTTGCGCCTAATATTATCCATAATGCACTACTACATTTTTTACCTTTAGAAATACATTGCAATATCATTAGGGCATGGAGGAATCGAACCACCAACTTCCTGCTTGTAAAGTAGGTGCTCTTCCAATGAGCTAACACCCTTTAAGAATCAAGAAGAGGAACAATATTAACAACAAAATATCCTAAACAATTATGTAATCTATTAAAGTGGTCTGCAAAAGGGTCTTAAACAACAACATAATGTATTGATGCATACCTAATAACCTAAACTTGATATGGACAAAGTATAATGGATGTGTTTAAGAAATAGTTGTAGAATCCAATTGAGGATGTGTGTTTCTACATAAATATTGTTATTCACTGATGATGTGATTTTGTTCAGCAATAGGATGGTAAGAGAAGAACTCATGAATGGTTACTAAAATAAGATGCCTACTATGTGCATCATATATGATATAATGAATATTTTAACAATGAACACCAACAAAGACAATTTATATTATGTGCATTATTTATAATCTCAAAATTAGTAAGATGTCAATTGGGAAAAGCATCATACCGGTTTCCACAATTGATAAGGCCACAAGGAGGTAGATGAAGTTGAGGGGTTTCTCATCTTACTAACAATTTTTCCATCAAGAGATTCTGAAGGGGCATTCCATCACTTCATCAAGTTATTAATTTAATTAGAAATAAATTAGTATTAAAATTGATAATATTAATAATAAATAATATTAATTATTTTTATTAATATTAATATAATTAATAT
This sequence comes from Pseudotsuga menziesii, assembly GCA_001517045.1. Taxonomy (NCBI): domain Eukaryota; kingdom Viridiplantae; phylum Streptophyta; class Pinopsida; order Pinales; family Pinaceae; genus Pseudotsuga; species Pseudotsuga menziesii. Next base: position 309,032 of record LPNX010241855.1, on the reverse strand, counting down.
TAACATTTGCTAATTAATAATATTAATAATATTTAAAAATTAATAATGTTTAATATTTAAAAATATTAATTAATATTAATACAATCCTAAGTTCAAATTAATATTGAAATCAAATCGTGATAATACAGACTTGAGTTTATTGTTTTTTTGTTTTTTGTTTTATCTTTATGACCTAAGAGGTCCGCACTAATTCCTAGAAGGGTCCCCAGTATTTTTAAGGTTCATAACTGTGGTCCAAGATTTACTTAATTTCCATCTGTCATCTCTATAGCCTCCCAGACATGGCTCTTTGTGTAGTGGTAAATGCCAATAATAACCCTTGCATTCTCTATACCCAGATGGTGTTTAGAGGATTTTGAATGTTATGCCAGTGCCGATTTCTTTATCCTTTCATGAATGATGTCTGCTTCCTTCAACCTTGTATGTACCAATCGACTTGTCTCGCCAATATAAACCTTTCCACAATCCTTGCAAGAAGAAACAGTGCATTAGGTAACGTACATCAGTACAATAGAGATATGATTCCGAAATGATTTCACACACTAATTTTTGTTTTAAAGCATGTTTTCTGTTTTAATAGTTGAAAAGATTTACAGGGAAAATATCAAAATCCAGAACTCAATCCATATATAAATGTTTCGATTATTGACATAGAACATGATGAAATGTTTGCATTAGGGATCCAAAAACAACATTCTAGTGCAAATTTATTTTCAGCTTTAGAGTAATACAATTACTTAAGTGCACTCACAAACTTGGGTCAACCCTTCTACTTAATTCTCCATCTCAACAACAATATAGTTCTCAGAAAACTGATCAAAGGTTCTTCTAAGGGTAGATATTTATAGTGGAGTTCAACAAAATCCTGGAAAACTATACATCACCTCCAGTCATGACTCCTGATGATGTCTCTGAGGTCTCTTATCATCAAGAATCAGATTGTAAATATGACGGCAGTGACAATGTCATGTCATAGACCATATGCTACATATAGTTTGTCTCCAATGTTGATTTCCATGTGGTTGCACATGTTTACTACGTAACAATAACTTGTTGAGAATTTGATCAAGCTCATATCATCCTTTGGTCATAAGGGAAAGAACTCTAACACAATTAACCGGAATGTATTTGGTTGAATATGGAAGGGATTATACAAGAACCAACACTAATTGATTCTTAAAGTATTTAGCAGGAACCAAGATCTCATTAAGAAGCAAAAATTCATTTGTTAGTTGATTTCTTGGTCTCCCTTATAACACCAACATGAGTTTTAGAAGACTGAAGGAAATGTAGAACTTGAACTCCTAAATACAAAGGCAGCTTATGAGTTCCTTAAATTTCACAGCAAAAAACAAGAGAATGATAGCTATGGAAGAAGGTTGTCAGGACTAAGAATGGTACCAGAGAAGCAAGACAATAGCTTGTATTTAGGAAATTTTTTAAATATAGGAATGTAGGTGAATAAAAACCCAAGAAATTCCAATTATGTCATCAGAATTTGCTAGACTCATGGCCTAAATGGAGGGTACTCCACCAAAGTACCCCTAAACCTTTGGCCTCTACAGGTACGATATTCCAAGGAATTTCTTCTCTTATTCTCAATGTCAGCTATAAAAAAAGTACAAAAGATAGAACAGAAGTTACCTTTCCATCTTCTGCAACAACTACTGGATCTGCACCTTGTGTAATAACAACTATCCTCTTGTGAGTTTCAGTTGCCTTTGGTAGTGCTGACATCTTTAGAGCTATTTCTTCAACATTATCAGTCTAAAAAATACAATATAGTTAGTAAACATCTCTACACCATTCATGTTTACAAATACAGTGGTTAGAAATTAAGATATCAAATAATTTACCTCCCACCCTTGCACCCGTGCAAAAGTCCTTACTTTAGTAACATTTCCAAAAAGATAATCCATATACCTAAGACAAAATACCCAGATATAATGAACAAATTCAAACAATAGAATAATATATAACATAGGGAATTCAAACATCATAGAAGAAAAAAGCCAAATCAACTTGGCATGAAATTAGAAATTTTTTTCTATCTGTGCCATCATCTGCTATCTAGATATAAAAAAAAACAACACAAGGAAGTAAGTCTTAAGGAAAGACTTTCATCAATGCTTCAGAAAAAAATTCGTAGATAAAAGGAGCTGCAAGATTCATCATAAATATCTGCACAACATGAGATACAAGAGTCATACAGGATATGAGACAAACCCTTTGGTATGGACATTGTTAATTTTCCAAACAACCAATAAAACAAAATAACCCCTATGCTACCAGATACCAGGGTGATTGCAATACCTTTCCTTTCTGAGCTGCATGTTCAGCCACAAGTAGAATTGACTCAGGCGAGACTGTAAGGAAAAAGCCAGCAATATAAAAGAACTTGGCCTTCTCCACTATACAACAAACAATAATTTTCCTTCAAAATGAGCACTAAGTCAAACCCAAACATAGAGAAAACAACTTAAACAGAGAAATACCTTATAGTACATTACCTAAAGCCCAGTTTTCTAGTAATTTCAAGTGTTCTAATTTGTAGCAATTTGTTGTTGACAAATTTGCAACCAGTGACGTGCACATTACAAGGTTAAATTTTAAACAAGTGAAGAAAGAAACATCTAACAAGAATAGGTGGATGAAGAGAATAGTTGACAGGTCAAGAAAATCAGGTGTTGGGTGTCAGTGGCGAAAGAGCTAGTATTATACAATAACACTGCTAAGAGAACTTTTCAGTCCTCACCTTTCACCCCCAACCACAAGAACACCACATGTACCAGTTGGTTTTGTTTCATCCTCATAATATTGCATCTATATGAAACGCAAAAAAACAGTTTCTCATATTAATGATATTTAGGAAAACATAGTACTCTTGTAAATATTAGCAAAATGAAAGTATAAAACAATGCAAATGAACAATACTAAAGATAATTGAACTTACATTGACTCCAACAGCCTTTGAATTTTTCTTCATCTCTACCCCAAACTTGTCCTTTCCAATGCACCTCATGTAGCTTGTTGCACCAAGAATTTGGAGCATCCACTATAAAATATAATCCATAGAAAACTACCTGATCAGAGACGGAGAGAACTAATAGCATTTGAATAAAAAGATAGAAACATGTTCATTTCAAGTGAAAAAAGAGATGATCACCTGTGCAACCTTGATAGAGTTCTGTGTGGCCCCTGCATTTCATAGAATGACAACAAACCAGGAAAGAGATATTAGTTACTTTGAAAGAACCACTAGTATTTGAAACCTACCTAACATCCATAATATCATTTTCCATGTTGAACATTTTGAGGTTCAGATACCATACCTCCTGCGATATACTCAACGTTTTTTCTCTCAGCAAGTTCTTGATACCTGGTTCAATCAGAAACAGGGTAAATAAAATTTTAAGAAACTGTCCACAACAATTCAAAAGAAAAGACCTATATAAACTTAATCAAAAAATTGTAAACAAGAAATTAAGGCCAGGTAGACCATATGCATGCAACCATACATAAATATAGCATGCTACAGATAAAATGGATTGTGGCATGAAGAATGAAAATGAAAACCTAGCTTGAAAGGGAGTGATGGATGGACAAGGTAATAACAAATTCACAAGAAGGGCATCACCCATATAATGGTGATGGACCTATTATAGGGTAAATTTCATAATAATGTGAAGGAATTAAGATGGATGTGATAATTAACTGAAAAGTAATAATGATAGTTACAACATTCCCAATTAATAGATAGGAATGTTACATCTACAAGTATATACTTGTGTAACTTGTTTTAGACAAAAGTTCAAAACCTGGTATAGATAGATATAATTAAGAAGTTTTTATGATCCACTTGCAGTTAATGATAAAATCTATAGTAAGTTTTACATTGAATAGAAGCAGTTAATGATAAAATCTACAGTAAGTTTTACATCGAGTAGAAGCAAAGACGGAATGCAAAAAAAACTCCAATTACGCATGGAGGACTACAAATAGATGATTTATCAATCTAGTGAGGATAAAATTTTATATGTTTACTACACTGAGAGGCACATTCTATAGTCCAGTATCGAAGAGATGTGTCTTGTGCATCAACTAAATTGGGATCAAATTTGGCATCAAATTTCTAATGCCATAAACATTTATATGTTTATTGCACAAAGAGGCACATTCTATAATCAAGTGTGAAAGAGATATGTCATGTGCATCAACTAAAATGGGATAAAATCTGGTATCTAATCTCTAATGTCAAAAAGGCAGCCTCAAAGGATAAATTTATAAAATTGCAACCTACATAAATAAATAAAACTATCTTGGATCCATCTTAATCCTAGATCTATGCAAGTGCAGAGCAAACTTGTCCAAAAAAACAAAGTAGCTGGGCTTGCTCAACAAAGGACTCAGGCAGGCCAGAGAGTAATAGTACAACTTGGAGAGAGAAAAAAACTTACCAAATAAACAAAAAAAAACACTAAATTTCACCCAAAACGTTTGGCCATTTTTCCAAGTCAAACTCTCCATGTCTAAAAAACTTGCTAGTTACTTGCATGTGAAACTAATTGACTCAGCGTTGTTTTCACATGGACCAGGTACAGCTTGAGAGTCCAAGTCATACCCAACAAGGACTTCTTTGCCCAAAAAATGTTCGAACTTTATGGCCATTAGAATAAGGATTAAAAAACTCCATAACTAACGATAATAAAATAATCAACCTAACACAATGATTGTTAGACCTAACATTCATGGCAATAAGTGGCAGTGATCAAACAATAATCTCACATTAATATGTGTGGAACAAGAAATATCTCAATAGAAATACGTATACCAATACTTGAACTCAAGAGTTTGTCCAAAATGGATGGCAAAATAGGGGGTTAACCACTGAAGATATAACATTTCAAACATGAGCGGGGATAAATGAGTTTATCAAGTCAAATTTATGGCTGATACCACTAGGTCCACTAGTGAGATAAAGGGAGTGTTAAGCAACCCACCAAAGCTATATTTTTGCCCAGATCTACCCCACTAAGAACACATCAGTTTCAAAGGGATGAAAGCCGGTGCAAGTCCTAGGCGATTTGGATAGCATAGCAATATTTTGGACATGGTACCTAGGACGAAATAAGTCTACTCTATACAGGACAGCCCCTTGGGTCATGTTTCTGACAACACTTACAAAAAACAATCTAGGATGGTGGTGTAAAATCATGAACACTGAAAAACTGAACAAATGATAACTGGTGAGATCAAGGCGGATTATGCAGTGCATCAGAGTTCCATTTTTCCCTGGATCTTCTTTAGTGTCATTTTTCATCCATCCTTGGAGAAATAGGGGCTGGAATCTGTAACAAGTTACCAGTATCCATATAGGTTGGGCATAAATGTAAAAGACGTAAAATAGGATTACCGACTATCCTGCGTCTCTTAGAAGATCTATTCTAACAGTTTTTAATAGAGATGTTGCACAACTATTTTTGAAGAATGCGATAATCATTGTTGATATGTGACGGGGAAGATCCGGGTGGTGTGTCGAGATCCAGATATGATCGGTTTGCAAGATGATCACCATTATTGAGGACTAGCTTAGAAATTAATACGAAGAATGTCCGCTCAAAGAAATTCTCTGACAAAGGGAAAAATTGCAGAACAAATAATAGCCTCAAGGAGTTTAAAGAAGGAAGAGGGGAACTGCAAGTAATGCAGGCACCCATGTTAAGACATTTAATTGGAATTCTTAGTTTGCTTTCTTAGGAGAGAAAACTGTTCTGAGAAACTAGAAAACACTTAATTTAGAAAACACTATTCTGTAATAAGCTGTAATAGTTGACTGATATGCTACCGATTGGAATGGAATTTGTATTATGCTTCTTTAAATATACTAGTAATGAAGCAGACACAATACCAATTCTGGGATAGTTTGCAACTACTTATTGTATTCTGTATATTGCCACAATAAATTTACATCTCAGAAAAGCTTCAAAGATATCAACGTTGGGTTGATGGTGTAAACAACCATGGCGCATGTATATTGTGAGTTTCCCTGGTTGCTCCAAATTGTCCTCCATTCCTGTGTAGCACGTTAAGCAGTGACTGCTTGGCTGAAGAGATGGTGCACCGTTGTGAGCAGAGATTGCTTGGCTCCAGAAGAGGACTCATGTATGGCACAGCTTGAAGAGAAGATTCAGCAACAGCACACTGAGCTCTAACTCAATGAGGCATACACAGTTCAACATATACACCCAGCCCAGATTCCTTCATTCCTATAAGTAGTAGAGAGGACAAAGGAGGATAAAAGGCATACACAGTTCAACATATACACCCAGCTTAGATTCCTTCGTTCCTGTAAGTACCAAAGAGGACAAAGGAGGATAAAAGGCATAGGAGAAAGAGTATCATGGAGGGCATGCAACATAGGTATATAGTGGTAGAGCCTCCAACATGCATGCTAGTGCTAGTCAATTTCCAGAATTATAAAGCTGCTTTTTTTGTAAGTAGGGGAATCCACAACTAGGGCCTGGATCATACTCACAAGTCGTCTGACACAGGGTCAGTCCCAGTCTGCTACCACTGTACCCCTAGGTGTACCAACGCTGTCCTATGCGCCACGCATAGGGCTCATCCAAGGTTTGAACCCATGACGTCACAAAGAATGCTTAACAGTGCACCCTATCGCCAACTGGTCTACACCCTGGAGGCAGCTATTTTTTTATCTTTAGTTTAAATATTAGTTCTTGATTAGGAAAACACATGACTTAGGGGCTTTTCCAGATTTAAAACATAGTGAGCAGGTCCCTAGGAGTAAGGTTCACTGCATTTTCTCCCAGTAGGTATTTATTCTACAAAATTTACTCATGAACGGATTAGGGTTGACACTGTGAACCTAAATGATTTGTTTAACATGTCTACATGGATTGTAAACCATATTTCTCCTGTTTTATAAAAGAGAGACAGGACAGAGTCTAGACCATTAAGGAGATGCTTCGAGATTAGGAGAGCAGTTGGTAGTTCATTCAATCTTAGTAGAGGATTTGTGCTAGAGAATGAACGAGGGCAATAGAGGGATTTTGACATTGTATGATACTATGGTTTTTGAATGAGAATCTTCTGTGATAACAGCTATGTAATTTCTCTTTTCCATAGCTAATAGAAAGGAATGTGACTATTGTTACACATTGTAATCTGTCCTGGATTGTCCTGGATTTATAGATTACTGTTTATGTAGATCTAACCATTAGTTTCGATCTAATCAAATGATATGCATTTTTTACACTCCAAGAGTTTGTTTAAGCAGATCCACTATTTTGATAGGTGTTCACTAATCTTCAGTTGTTAGCTGTAGGAAACAGTTCTTTGAGCCCACATTGGATCATCATGAATTGAAAATATCTCTGTTTTGATAGGTGTTTCCTAATCTTCAGTTAGCTGTAGGAATTAATTCTTTGAGACCACATTTGAATATATTTATTTGAAAATTTCAACATATACACAGTGTCGCTAATCGTATGCATAACTAAAGCTACAACACCAACATACTCCATACCGCCATAATTTTCTTCTTAGAATAGCTAGACTATGAATGACTAGACCTAATTCCATAACAAACAATAACACCATTGCTAATCCTCTCCTTGAAACTAAACTCTAGAACCCCATTAACCTAGAGACAATAAACCCCAATAAAAAGCCAGGGAAACAAGCACATAGCGAAAGTAGATCGAGGAAAATAAACATAAAAATCAAGACTAGAGCATGTTGAATATGCCTCTAAGAATGGAACATTAACCCACACTAGAGTCCTCTAAGGTATTGACCAATACACAGTAATGTCAAAATAAAATCATGAAAATTTACACAAAAAGACAAAAGCTCGAAGAAATAGATGGATACATAGTTAAAACAGTTAAATCCCTTTTATAAAATAGATGGATACATAGTTAACTATGGATATTACCTCTCTGGGCATCACATCCGGCGTAGGTATTAACTTATGAAGAATATATACACACACATCATATCCCCAGAAACAGTCCCATCGACAACTTTTGACCGCAATACAAACCAGAAGGCGACGTAGGTGTCGAAAATATCGGTGGGGTTTTCCTCTTACCAAGGGGAGAGCAACATCAAAATCATAAAAACACGATATATGATGGGCCTAAACCCCTATCAACATCATAAAGCATTATAAACCCCATCAACATCACAAAACATCTCTGATCGGCTCAGAGCTCCAGTAGACTATCGCTTTTATTCCTATAAGCAAATCCACAGACGCAACAGCTACAGTCGCAGCAGTAATGGCGGAATGGACTGTGCAAATTTCATGCTTTTGGAAAAACGATTTAGTGAAGGAAGCTCCAACTCTTGGATTGATGGTGATGGGACATGTGCCACTATACACCTAACCTGATCAACGATAGAGATTATCCGAATGGTCGGACGAAAATACGGATGAAAAAAAAAACATTAAATTCGGAGAGTAGTTTCCACTTGTTGAAACCCTTACAGAAACCCTTAGGGCGTAATTAAAAAATATCTTAATATTAATATTTTATTTAATTTCAGATTTCAAGTTAGTGGCTTCTTTGTTGGGCCAAATGAGAGAATCACATCAATTATTGTTACAATGCAATGGTCTATATGCATTTGGTGGGTAGGTTAGAATGAGTGGGTTAGTGAGGTGGGCCTCTTATACCAAACCATGAAAAGTAAGGCATCAATTTTTAGGTGATTTCTTCCATTTCTTTTTTAACTTTTTTTCTTAGGGTTTAAGGGAATTACGCGAAATTACTCTTTTATTTTTGAGGTCTTTTTAAGATTTAAAAATAATTAATAACAAATTTTGATTTTTTTATTATTATTTAGAAAATTTAATCTTTATTTATATTATAATTTTGTATTATCTAATATCTTCATTTACTCTATTTATGTAACTTTAATAACTTATATTTATAATTCTAAAAACTCCTACCACATTTTGGGCAAAAACATTAGAAAATGAGCTTTAAAAATGGTCTAAATCGTCAATTGACTACTTTGGTTAAAAACTTAGAGATACTCTCAAAATAAAGTCCCACTAAAAGGGCCAATGTTTGCTTAGAGATTTGAATTTAGGTAGATAAAGCTAATTATTACCCTAAATTTTATTTTTAACTTATTATTTTATTTTTTCTTTTTCTAAATTTTACCTTTGTCTTAATTTTCTTTCTCTTAAATAAAATACATAAATTTGACTTTTTTTTAAGAAAAATAACTTTATATCATTAAAATTGGGATAAATATTATGAAAAAATAACTTTATATCATTAAAATTGGAATAAATATTATATTCAAAGTGGGTTGGTTGAGAACTAGCTCATCATGAATATGAATAGCACTTGTTTGAATTACTATACTTTACAAAGAGCTAAAATGGGTAGATAGCCTTTTTCAAGATATGTGAGACATTGGCAATTGGAGCATGTCATATCTTTTTGAGTTGATCTATCTTTAACTATGGAGGTGCTTAGTGTAATCATAATATGATAGCTGAAGAGTTTTGTGATCTTATTATGTATGCTTTTTTTGTTTCTTTAAATTATCTTCGTGAGTGTAATTGATCATATTATTGTTACTTTGAATTTAGTTGTCAATATCTTTAATTATTTGTACAGTTTTGTTGAGTTGTGGATGGAAGTCAGATTCCAGTGAATAATTAGTACATGTATTATTCATTATGTCATGTCTTTGTAATACCCTCATTTTGACCCTTGGGATGTATTGGCTTTATATGTAAATATTGTGTGTACGTGTTGTATGAATCCTAGCGTGGAGCTCAAGGCCAAGGCCCCAATAGTGAATGCTCGGGTTTTAGAGGAAATTATTATATATTTTGCTATCCATGTGCTAGTAAGCCATGGGAAAATTGTAAAATCATGTAAATATTTATAATGCAATAAAATTTCCAAGAGTTGGCTATGGGAGCAGCTAAAATGATGGGGTTGTGTGTATCCACTAAGGGAGGTGAGGGGTTGTGGGATTGAACCATGTGTTGCTAAATTTCATCTTGACAACCCATCTTGACTAGTTGTGATAACATTTATTTATGTTGTAAAATGGTAGCTGAGAAATCAATTCATGAATTAATGAAGCATGGGAAAATTCAGAAATTCATATGGCTGAGTATGGGCATGGTTTACTTGACCCATAATTCATTCATCCTCATTGGAATTTGTTTTCCATCATCCCCAGTTCATTGTGGAACAACTAGACATCAATTTTTAGCTTGTTATGCATTCTCAACTATGGAAAAACCATAAATCTTAACTTGGAAGGAAGCCATGTTTTGAAGTGCCGAAAATACCCAGAAAATTTGTGTGAGAGGTAAAATTTAGTGGGGAATCCATAGATATAAACCATGGGGTGAAATTGAGAATTCCCAAAGCACAAAAATCCATAGGAAGACCAAGATTTGGAAGCCTAAAAATGAAATTTCGTGATTGACAGTCACGTGGGCGGAATTTAGAAAAATCCAAGAGTGGATGGAAGTGAGAGTAAGATCAAAGGTCATAACTGCTTGATAAACCCACTAAAGGCAAGAATATCTAGAGCTTTAGCAGCTTTGAACTATGCCCACACTGAAGAGCACTAGAGGGAAGGAGCGCCTGAGGGACCGTGTAGCAGATAAGGGGACCTTCCTTGTGTTGGGTGTGGTAGGTATTGTGGGTGCCAAGGTTATTTGAAGCCAAATTGATATGCATGTAGATCTTTGGTTGAGCTCACTGGACTAGCTATCTCCTTCCCTGCCTCCCTACATGCTTAATAAACCCAGTTGTGTGTTGGCTAGAATGAGTGCTTGTACCTATGGCTACGAGTAAGCTTGAGTAGTTCCTCCTTAGTGGATACATAGCCCAGCTTGGGGGTGGTCTCTCAGCTAAAGAATATAGGTTGGAAAGAGACCTACGGTTGGGTGGAACATTGCTCTTCCATAGCCAGTTGCTTGTGTAATTTCAATCAAAAGATAAGTGTTCAACGTTGTCTCTGTTTTTACTTAATTTATGTGTTATGAATGATTGTTCATTGTGTTAACTTGAATGGGTTGACCCAACATGAATTATTCAATAAGATGCATGTGAATAGCATGAAAATTAATTTATTATTATGCATGTGAGGAGTATGCTAGTATAAACATGCTATATGTGTGCATTGATAGAGTTTAATTTCGTTGTGTACGTTAAAAGTGAATTTGCACGCAAATTTAGTTGTTAATGAATTTCATAATATATCCTTGGGGGGGAAATTAACACCCCATGTATCATTCATGTCTCCCTTTGTTGGTTGGATTGATGGAAGGGGATGTGGTAGTCTCAAGCTTAGAATAAAGACTTAGAACAATGAAAGAGTAAGGAAAATTAAAATTCATATGGGAGATAGGAATTTGGATCGATTTACCCTCCTTAAATAACCATTGTTGAGAGTCCTCCAACGTAATAAGAAATCCATATATATAATAGAAATTCAAGAAAATATATTCCTTTGTCATGCTTTGTATTGAGAATGAAGGATATATAATGCATCACTAACCCCTGAGTTTGAAAGATCTTTGGCATACTTAATATTGTTGTCCAATAATTTGGATACCTTCTAAGAAGTGTGTGAGCTAAGTGCGTTAACATGATTGGGAATCTAGTGTGAAGTTGACTTCATCGTTGGTGGCATTGACAAGGTAGAGTGCCTAGATGGATGCTTGAAATTTGTTTACTTCAGGTGACATTATAGCCTTCCCATTTGAATCCTCTACGAGATCTAACACCTCTCGATTCAAATATGTGTCGAGTTTGGATTGAACTACCTTATTTGTAATCCAATCTGCTACCTAGTTCACACTTCAATCATGAGTGAACCTTGCATTTTTAAAATCCATAGATAAGAAAAAAACCCATCCAAATTATTGATTTGTGGTCCCACCATGAAGGCTTTCCCTTCCCAATGAGATAATGGATAATTAGAGGTGAATTTTCTACGATTATAATACTTCTAGGCCTACAAAATTTTGCAAGCACCATTCCATTAATGAGGCCAACAATGTATGTATGTTGTTTGAACAAGATCATAAGAACTGGAGGTTCATCCTAAGAAACCTACCAGTATGTTTACATAGTTGATATCTAACTCTTGCTATATGTAGATTGTTTTTCATTGCTCAATCAAAATTGAGTTTAGCACGTCCTTCATCGAGAGTAGACCATGATTATATTCGAAAGGGGATCTTATTTGAGTGACAGGGTCAATATTCTAGGCCCAATAATTACAAGAATTTGGATTCATCTTCATAAATGATAGCTTTAGACTATGAATGTTTGATTGGTTCAATCGTTGCAAGTTTTTCTCTAATCAAGGGATGTGTACAAGAGATGATAATTCCCTAAAAAAATAGAGTGTTCTTAACCTTCCAAATTGTCCATATAGAATATGCTGAGGCTATACTCCACATGCTATAGAGACTTTTAAGGCTTCCATTGACCACTACTCCAATTCTAAAATAGTTGGTTAACATTTCCCACTAGTGGATTAGCCAAACTTACAAATTTCTCCCATTATTCTCATACTTATATGGTAGAAACACAAGCAAGGAGAAGGTGGGAGCAATCTTTGCACTTATTCTAGCAACATGAGCACCATGTAAGTCCTTGAATACCTTTGTGTTTTAGAGATTCCCTTGAGAGGATTTCATTTAAATTACGAAATTTGAAAAAGTTGTCACATTTTCCTAACATTTGAGATCCCAATTTTTCCTCCATATCTTCAATTTTGGATTTAAACAAGTTTCATAAGTGATATAAGATAAACTTGTTTCAAAAAATAAACCCCTATTGGAGAATTTCGCATAAGAACATTTTCTCGTTCTCTAAAATGATTCAACCTCCACTGAAGAATGTCCCCACATATGTTAGCATACTCCTCTTAGATATAAATGAGCCAATTAAGAGGGTCTTCACATTCTCTAAAGGGTATTGTATTTAGTTTTTACTAGCCTATGACCCCATTTTCCTCACAACTCTATCTTTACCATTAGTTACTTTGCATATATAGTGTTTTAATAATGGTGTAAATTTTTGGAAGGATGCACTAGCATACTCATGAAACTCAAACTCATTGCTACCCTTCCATTTCAACATTTCCTATAATTTATGGTTGTGCAGACTTCAACCTTTGCTTCATTTTCTTTTATAAACTACAAGCATGACACATCTCATCCATACTAGGATTTAGACTGCACCTTGTTTCTCTCAGTATGAAAACGACAAAAAAATAGTTCATTCTTTCTATTACTCATGTTTTCTTTTCAGACACCCCACCCCACCTACTTTAATTGTTGTTGGAAGCTATTACTAAAAGTATCAAATTCCTAAACCATATGTTGGCATTCTTACTACCTATTGGCATTCCTATTACTAAAAGTATCAAATTACACCATAGGTTTCTTACTACCTATTGTTTCTGTTGCTTCTTTTTGGATCAATGTGTCTATTTTGACACATTCCTCATTTCCCTTAACTAACTTCTTGTCATTATCCAAGAATTTAGTATAAGATTTTTCATCTGCAGAAATCTTGTATGCATCATTCTGTCCAGTCACACCAGTTGCCATTGGCTCCACTAAAGCAGTTAAAGCCTCAACACATGCAGACATAGCTTCCTGAGCCCAGTGATGTCATTTAGAGGGAGGTAGGGCAGCTTCATCACTCGGTAGACTACTTCTCAAACGATATTTATCAGCAAGCAAGCAGATCATTTTAGTAACACTCTACTGCTTATGAGGATTGGTTATCAATTATTAATGTATCTCTACTCTAATAAACAAGATGATCAATTGATTTTTGGAATGAATTTCTTTTAATCTATGTTTGTTGTTCATATTTAAAAAACTTTGCAGGTATATTTGGGAGAGCAGTATGTCAACAGTCACACTTTATCAGATGTTAGCTTTTTACTGGAAGCTGAGTGACATTATGTAGTAACACATTTAATAAGTTTATTGTAAATGGCATATCATTAGATCTTTGAAAGGGGATAGCTACTCAAAGGAGTCTGAATTGGTTTCTATGGAAAAGTTAAGATAAAGCTTTCCAGAAATATTGAATGAGATATTATAGAATGTTGTTTTAACTTTTAACTCTAAAAAATGCAAACAATATGGTGCTTAAATGCAGGTAGATGATTTTGTGCCCACAGGGTTGCACTTCTGGCATCTTCAGATGCATTTCATGCTATGTTTGATGGTGGCTACCGTGTATGAGTGTCATTTTGTTTTGGCATGGGATACAAGTGGTTATCTTAGATATGTCTTGTCTCTCATTTTTTGATTCCTATAAAATTCAAGTGATATAATTTGATGTTATTGTAGACTGCATTGTCTACCCTAGAATTTGATATTGTCAAACATGTTAAGTGCACTGTGGCTTCAGTATCTATCTAAATTTTTATAATCAAATTTCAGTAGATAAATAATGATATCGAGAATTGGGTGGTGACTATAAATTCCCCCTATATGTTCCTTAAAAGTGACCAAGTTCGATGGCTAACCAGAACACTTTATTCGAAACACATCAAGAAGTTGGAGAGTTTACAAACAAGTCGAAACTAGGTATTGTATTTCTAGTTTCAAAGAAACACATCATTATTTTGCTTGATTCAAATGCTAGGTTCATATTTCAAGGGAATTAGATTTATTTTGATTTAAAGTGGAATATCAATATTTTTCTAGATTAAATAAGAGATTTAATAAAACAAAGTAGGAATTTGCAGGGTTTCCGATAGATTTGTTGCACAACTATTTTTTCCAATTGTACGACTATACTTACATATTGTAAGATTGTATGGACTGTACATAATTTGTATCACATATCTAATTTTTTTGGGTGTTTTATCTATTGTCTTTGACGCCTTAGAAAGTGTCTCTATAATTTTTACCTTTAGGTTGAATTTATGGAGATTTGGGAAAATATGGCTTCCTTACACCACCTGGGTGATGATGGAGCACTTGACTACTTTGTTTCCAGCTACTCAGTTGCATTTGGTACTTGTTTTAACATCCCTTGTGGGCTCCTCCTTTCACATAGTTTGCATTCGGTGTGGTTGTGGTGAATTGGCATATGCATTTGATAACCCGGCATGCTATTTGTGATGAATGTACAAGCATTATCAATGGGCATGGAGTCAAAGGCTGAATATCGATAATAATTATCAATTACTGGTAGTGGAATCATTTAGGAATGGTGGCAGATATGAGAATTACAGTCCACTAACACAAAGCATTAGCTAGAATGAATTTTGTGTTAACTTTAGAGGAATGGGTGAAAACATTTGAATATGGATGAAATCAAAGCTTCCCATCAGAGGATGAATTGTGAATCATATATTTTCAATCAAATGTTGTAGACAACATATATAAATGGAAAACTTAGAAAGAAAACATTTACAAAGGAAAACACAGACTGAGAAATATTGGCACATGAATCTCTTCTTTGAAAAACTTTGTACTTCTACATTGATAGTTTTATTAAGCTTAGACAAATATTTCACTACAAATATTGTTTCTTTTTTCTCAAG
>LPNX010241855.1:235323-288642 GCA_001517045.1 Pseudotsuga menziesii | reverse complement strand
CCCCCCCCCCCCAAGTCATGAGAATTGAATTTTTGGTAGCAGTCTTAAAAAAATAACCTCCAAAAGTAAAATTTTCTGATTTTTATGGGAGTTTTCAAAAAAGCCTCCTTGAAACATATATTTAGGAGTAGCCTTTCTAACACCCACCCCTAAACTTCATGAGAATTTAACAATTGGAGGAAGGTTTTTACAAACCATTAGAAAAGGTTCAATTCTCAATACTTTATAGGGATAATGTTTTTTAAACCGCCTTGAAAATGTCTTTAGGCGGGGTATTTAAAAAACCCCCTCCAAAAGTCATGATAATTGAACTTTTGGGTGCGATTTTAAAGCAACCACCCCAAAAAGTATAATTCTCATGAATTTTTTTCTTTTGGGGGGGGGGGGGGGGGGTTATACAAACCGACTTCAAAAAAACCTTTAGAGGGGGTCTTTCTAACCCCCCCCCCCGCCCTCGAAGAAAAAAAAACGTCCTAAGAAATGGAATTTTGGGGCGGTTTTTTTTTTTAAATTGCCCCCAAATGTCCAATTCTCATGACTTTTGAGGGGGATTTTTAAGAACCTCCCCCAAATAATTTTTTTTTTGGAGGGGGGGGAGGGTTTAGAAAAACCGCTCCCAAAAGGTTATTTTGTTGTAGTGTAAGGCTACATAATGTAATGGGTCTAGTATCAGAGAAGGAATCTATCTTATCCTTTTTATGGATAAGAGATATAAAACTAGAATTTAGAGAGCCAGACATAAAACCATCCCTCCTTGACATCTCAACCACATCCAATAACTCCTTTCCCATAATGTCAAATAAAGAGATAAAATCTCCACAGGCCAGCCATTTGGACCCAGTATTCTATATTTTACAAAAGAGGATAACACATTTTTTATTTCATCCAATGATTATGTTTCCCAACCTGGTACCCTTCATCTCTAGAGAAAAAAGAAGGATAATGATTATTTACCTTCAATTTATTCCCAATATCAACCCTTCTAGTCTCTTTGAAAATAAGACTAAAATATTTTGTAGCAGCTCCTTTTATGTTTCTTTGAGAAGTAATTCTATCCTAGACAAATAATTGATGTCCCAAATAGTATTCTATTTTTTTCTATACAAAGCATACTTATGGAAATTTTTTGTATTGTTATCTCTCGCGTCAATCCATATATCGATGCTCTTTAAAAACCATCATTCTTCCTCTTTTTTTAAGAGATCATCCTTCTTATTCTCTAGTTCCATCAACTTCAGCTATCCTTTCTTTAGAGGAAAAAACCCAAGTTAATTTTTCAAGAAGCATCTTAGAAATTTGATTTTCAATCAAAACGAAAGATTTTCTATCTTTGAATTCCTTCTTTTTAATCCAACCAATCACTTCCTTTTAAGTTTTTTAATCTTGTCTACCAATCTTTCCATGTTGTTCATATATTTTGGAATTGTTATAGAAGCCCAAAAATACCTTACCATTTGATAGAAAAAATCATCCTATAACCAAGATTAACTGAAATTGAAAGTATAATTTGCTGCAACCAACTCCTCATCAAATTGAAGAACAATGAGATAGTTATTTGAGATTTTTTCCACTGAATTCCACAATTGGTATCTATAGTAGACATTTAATAAGTTCTCAGACATGAAAACCCTATCTAAACGTTTCCCAACATAGCCCATTCCCACTCTTTTATTTCTTTAGGTTGGTGATAATTTGTTAGGAACAATGTTAATCAAGTTATTCTTTTAAAGAGGCATTGAAAACAACCTGCTAATGAATCTAGTGAAGAAGCCATAACCCAACTCTCATATGCAAAGGTCTCCAAAAATCACCAAATTTTTTAGCTTCTTAATTCCACTATTTTCAATATCCCCCCCCCCCAAAAAAAAAACCTTTTGTTTTTATAAGGGGAAGAAATATTCAATATTTTAAAAGTCTATTCAAAACTTGTGATTTTACCTTCTAGAAGATACTTGGACAAGTTTTAAGAGATTTAAATTACATACCCTTGGATTCTAGATGGAAAATAGACCTCCAGATTGACCTTCTACATCAACTACACATACTTCCTAGTCCTTCAAAATATTCAAAAAAAAATCCCAAGCTTTTCCCCCCTTAGTCATAGTTTCGTGAATCAGATAAAATTATGCTTTATTGTTCTCAATAAAGTGTTTGAGGGACCAAAATTTAAGGCCTCCCCTAATCCCTCTAATATTGAAAGATATGAAAAACATTACAGAACCACCGATGAGGGCATCAATGCTATAAGTGCCCCAATACTTGGATCAAAGTTTTGCAAACTCCTCTCCGCAATTCAAATTATATCAGAAATGGGAATATAACCCCCCTCTTGGTGTTACAATATTTCCTCTATCTCCCAACCCTTTCCCTTATATTAGATTCTCTGGTTTTTATTTCTAATCATCACATTCTAATGATGGATTGAAATGATAGGCACTTTATCTAAATTTTCCATAGGTTTGTTTACAAAAAATTGAATTGGGGGTTTTAAGGTTTCCCCTATTAAATACTATTCCTTACTAGGAGTAAATTCATTTACCTCCAAACCCCTTATTACAAATGAATCTTCCATATTTTCCAGAGTTAAATGTGAAAAACTTTCTTCATAAACTGAGATTGGTAAAACATTTTGAGCAGTTCCAATCAACCTATTTTCCACTATATTTACGACATGGGAATGGGTTTTCCTGTACTTCAAGTCCTTTTCAGCCAAGCCCTCCCCCGATTTTCAATCCCCACCAAAACCCTATCAGAAGAGGGATCTTCATTACCCAAATTATTACCCAAAGGCACAATCTCCCTGCCATAATTCAGAGATTGTAAACTTGATCTATGCACATAATCCCTCTCTACAATCTTTATAAATTGAAATGCTTTTGAATAAATATCTTCATAAGCAATAGGTAATTTTCTAGTGACATAACTTTTGGTGTAGGGTTTTTCTCTTCTTCATCATCAGTTGCTTGAACCATATCTATCTGAGGGGGATATTCTTGAAAGTTGTCAAGTGGCTTCAACATTCCACCATGGCATCCCCTTACCACAAATTTCTTCATATCCAAACAATCTATTCTTAGATGACTAGTGCTTCTACAAGCTAAGCACCAGAAAGGGATTCCTTTATAATCAAGTATCTTCTCCAAAACCTTATCTCCCCACTTGATATTGACTTTTTTTGGAAGACCTTCCTCTACATTGAATTATACTAATAGCCTTTCCATTCCTTTGTCTCCTGATTTGAGCATTTCATTGTTAACATAGATGAAAGAACCCAAATGGTTATCTAGGTTGTTCAAAATCTCCTCCAACCATAACTTAATTGGAAGTCCAGGTAAAATCATCCATAGATTCCTTTTTGTGACATTTTGATTTTGAGTATTAATATCCATAGACCATTTCCATAACACAAGCGACCCATCTCTTATAACCCAAAACATATCCACAAACCTAGACAAGAAAATAAAAATGAACCAATGATTTGTAATCCAAATTACCTATGGCCTATAATAAAAACAGGGTTTCCAATTTTTCGATACCCAGTTTAGCATATCTACTTTTTTCATCTTCAAATACTCCAACTTGTCAACCAATTCCTTCTTTGCAAGTCCTTAAACCTTGTTTAGTATAATATATCACCCAACAATAAAATCCTCAACGTTTTTCTTGGTGCAGGGTCAGGTCAACCACAGACAACCCAACCAACACCTCCAGGATCTGGTGGCTCCTACACTTAGAAAGTCTACCAAATTTGGTCATCGGTCAAATTCTACACTAAAATTGCCACCCCGCAATTTTTCTCCCACAACAACTCTTTCGCAATGGGATTTCTGCATGCAGAATGCGGGATGCGCGATCAACGTCTCGAGGTCACTCCCCCACAACTTTCCTTCCGCAATGGATTTTCCACAAGCGGGTTGCAGGATGCGGGATGCAGGATGCGTGACCAAATTTCTGATGCTGGCCCTCTGCAATTCTATTCTTTAGCTCTTTCCCCCACAACTTTTCTGGCCTTCAAATCTTTGCTTGCGGACTCAATCTCTGCCATTCATTTTCTGCAAAAAATGGTTAAGGAAAAATTCTGTGCACTGCGCTGATTGATCATGGAATTGATCGGTCCAACCTATAATCTATAAGTTTAATTAGCTTAACACTTCAACATGCATCTACGACCTATTTCATTCATTCAGAAAACCGTCGAAGTCGGGTCTTCACGGATCCACAGTTCAAAACAGTAAATGCAACAAGGCTAAATACTCTACAAACACACAGTTAATCTTCTATTAAGAAAACACCCTAACACATAGTCGACTCTCTTCTTCAATGTTTTAAAATATTTACAAGCGGAATCAGACGCAGGTCTGTCCATCTCTCTGCAACTTGAAATTATAATAATGAAGAGGAGAACCCTTCTCCCTTCTTTAAGCTTCCTATTTAACCTAAACTGTAACCTCCTACAACCCAAGTGGTCCTACAACTGAAAACAAACAAATACAAAGCATGATGAAAATGTCCCTGTCAAAAAATAAACAGACTATGGTTTGATCTCCATGCAGGTAGTCATGATGCGCAATGAATCCTACATGTTCTAATAAACTATGACTCAACAAAACAATTAAAAATATGCCACAACATGTGACCAACTCATCACATTGCCGGCATGCCACGATGCTCCTGCATCATTTCTTCACCTTGAATTCTTTGAGTTTTCTTCTACTGTGGAATTTTTCACCTGAATAGGGGTTTTCTTTGGGCTTTCTAGCTATGGATTGATTTGAAGATATTCCACAAAACCATTTTCCACTATTTCCCTTCTTCCATAATTCTAACCTCCACAAAATTTTCCCAAAAATCACCATTTTTCTTGAAAACAACTCATTAGGGTTTGAAGGATGTTCAGGGTTATCCTTTTCTTTATAATATGAAGATTCCTTAAAATATACATCTCATACATCTTGAACACTAAAGTCCCTACACTTGTGATCTGGATTGTTGCATGTAGACACACTTAGAACTTTCTCTGCCACCTTTCCCAAGTTCAAGGTCGCTAATGGGTCTGGTTTTCCCTTGGTAATAAACCCTAGCACCGACTTGCAGTGTTTAAAATGTGTTCTCTTATTTTTTTTAGACATAGTTATGACTTCATAAAAATACCTAAAACAAAACTCAAATAAAAAATCTTCAAAGAAAATTAATACAAAGACCCACCTACAATGTTCCCACTTTTTTAGTCTTGGTTGGTACTAGGTCTTTTGGTTAGATGGATTAACTCCATGATTGGACAATGGAAACTCCATGAATTTCTAGTTAGGGTTTTTTAGATCCCATCATATTTACAACTTTAGTTGGAAAAAATTCCTTTGTCTTTATATTTTCCATTTTTTTATATTAGAATCTACCTAAAACCTAATCCCAAAGTTTGCAAAGAGAAAATCAAGGAAGGTGATATTCACAAGTTTAGTTGAATAAAATTCCCTTGTCTTTATGTTTTACGATTTTTTATTGAATCCTTAAGTGTCGTAAGAAATTATTTAAAAAAATACTACTAAGAACATTAAGTTTTTTAATAATATTTGTGTGTTCCTAATAAATGATGCAATACTGAAAAAATTATGTTCTTTATCTTTTCTTTTCTCTTTCAATATTAAAATATCTTATTCACTTATTAATAATTTTGCTAGTATTCTATATGGAATTAATATGTAGTATTTTTTTAAATAATAGTTGTAATTCAAAGTTACAAAACAAAGATAGAAAAATATAAATCTTCAATATAAATTATAATAAATTAATACATCTTGATATACACTCTACATCTATGGAGTATTTTCTCAAAATATAATATAAACAAATTATTGCATAATAAAACTACTACTAAAGATTTCACAAATTGCAATAGGATCGTGAAGGAAGGATAACCCTTTAAGCACAATGAACACTTTTGATCATCATGGTGTTATGGGGAGAGCCTTTTTTATGAGAATTACTCTCAACATTTAATAACGTATATTGATTAGTGGCAAGGTTGCTAAATTTAGTGTTTATTACTCTCTCAGATTGAGGGTTAATTTCAAAGTAGTTGCTAAGAAGTGGTGGATCAATTGCAAAATTATATATGTCAAAGTTATATTCTCTTAGTATAATATCTACAAACAAATAAAATATTCAACTTTCATATGCTCTTTTCCCTTACAACATTTCTTATCTACTTATATGGAAACCTTAGCATAGGTAAGCATAAAAATTCTAACAAGTTTCCATGACAACCTCTCTACTTTCCCACCTACGCTTGCCTCCCCTCGCTTTCTATGTTTTTATGATAACTCTCATGTTACTTACATATGCATCTCCATCACTTCTAAATCACCCATTACTTACATTAACTACCTCCCCCCATCCATCAACATCTACCACAATCATTGAAGTGTCCCATCCAACCACATACCCTATTTTCTCCACAAGTAGAGTAGATGACACTCTTAGTTTGGTTCAATCTATGAAGATGTAAGTATATATTATTAATACTAAGATGTACCAACATATCCTTGTGAAATAGAATAAACAATATAATGATGCCATGTAAGCCTAATCATAAATAATTTCCTAAATACATGGTAAAACAATCAAAGCCTACAAAACTCCATAATGAACCTACATATATGCTTGTGAAATAGAATAAACAACATAATAAATCCATGCAAGAAATTATAAAAAATTCCAAAATACATTATATTTAAATAATCAAAGCCTAGAAAACCTCTTACTTGAAGGAAAATGTCCCTATCCAAAAATAAACAGACTGTTGTTTGATCTCCATGCAGGGAGTCATGATGCACAATCACTCCTACAGGTGCTAACAAACTATGACTCAGCAAAACAGTTAAAAATATGCCACAACATGTGACCAACTCATAACATTGCTGGCATGCCACGATGCTCCTGCATCAGACTCGCAACGGTGAAAAACTATAATCCCCTGTTCATTAGGTCAGATATAGTGAAACCCTTTTGCTTCCAACTATGTAGCGCTCATCGAAGTAGAATCTTCTGTTGGTCACTTCTTCCATTTGACCAAATACTCCAGATAGTCCTTCTTCCTTGTATGCTTTACCACTTTAGTGTCCAGAATGGCCTCAACTTCCAATGGTTGTGCCACAGGCATCTACCCCACCCATTGTAAGTCTTCAATAGGATATTCACCTTCTGTAAAGGTTCCAGTGTCACCTGCTACATAAGGATATAGATCTGCAACATTAAAGATTGGTGAAATACCCACTCTAGTAGGAATCTCTAACTCATAAGCATTTGCTGAGAATTTTATGAGTATCCTGTAGGGTCCAATCTTCTTCATCTTAAGCTTGTTATACTCTGTTTTTGGAAATTTGTCTCTCTTTAGATATGCTAAGACCAAATATACTACTTCATAGTTCTTCTCTCTCCTTTTGGAATCTGCTCTGGTCTTTTAACTAGTGTTACTCTGCTGTAACCTTGCTTTAACTTGCTCCTACAGTTCACCGATCCTTGTTGCAAACTCTTCTCCATCAGTACTCCTGTTCTCCATTTGACCTAAGTCACGAAGTTCACACACTCCTCTTGGATGCATTCCATATAGAATTTGGAATGGAATCATCCCTGTACTTCTGTTTAGTGAATCATTATAAGATAACTCAGCTTGATCTAATACTCTGTCCCATTGTTTAGTACTTTCTCCAATCAGACTTCTCAACATGTTTCCTAGACTCATATTAACTACCTCTATCTGTTCATCATACTGTGGGTGATATGCTGAACTGAAGTTCAGTCTGGTACCCAACTTCTTCCACAAGGTCCTCCATAAATGACCTGTGAACTTCACATCTCTGTCTGATACAATGCTTCTAGGTAAACCATGTAGTTTCACAACTTCATTGAAAAACAAGTTAGCAATGTCTGTAAAATCACTAATCTTGTAGCATGGAATGAAATGTGCCATCTTAGTGAATCTATCAACAACTACAAAGATAGAATCATGTCCCTTTTGAGTTTTTGGTAAAACCATAATGAAATCCATACTCACAAAATCCTAAGGAGTAGTTGGAATAGGAAATGGTGTATACAACCCTATGTTCTGGATTCTTCCTTTAGCATCCTGGCATACTCTGCATCTACTTACAAAATTCTCAACTTCAGACCTAATTCTTGGCCAAAAATAGAAATGACCCAAATGTCCAAAGGTTTTATCACTTCCAAAGTGACCTGCCATACCTCCATTATGTTTTTCCTGTATCAAGTTCTCTCTCATGGAACACTTTGGTACATATATTTTACTATTTTTAAAGAGTAAAACATCTTGTAGTGCACAATCCATCCATGGCTCTCTGTCCACCTCCAATGGATTCTTACAAGCCCTGTAAGATTCCTGGAAATCAATGTCTGTCTCATACAAATCCCTTAAATGCTCAAATCCCAAGGCTTGGATCTGATTCTCTTGCATAATCAATAGTCTTCTACTTAAGGCGTCAGCTACTCTGTTTGACTATCCACTTATGTGTTTCAACACAAAGGTAAAGCTCTGTAAGAACTCAACCCACTTGACATGTTTCAGGTTCAACTTAGGTTTCTGCATAATGTATTGTAATTCATGGTTATCATAATATAACACAAATTCTCTAGGCATTAAATAATGTCTCCAATGCTTCATTGCTCAAACAATAGCATAAAAACCCTTGTTATAAGATGAATAATTCTACTTTGCATCATTCAGATTCTCACTGAAATACACTATAGATATTTCCTCCTGACTGAGTATAGCTCTGATTGCTACTCCACTGGCATCACATTTTACTTGGAAAGGGTGTTTGAAGTCTGGCAACTTCAATACTGGTTGTTCAGTGATATTCTTCTTCAAGAATTGAAAAATCCTTTTAGCCTCTGCTGTCCATTGAAATGGATTTCTATCCTTCTTGATTGTCTAGACAATAGATGCACAAATAACAATGAAATCTTTATAAATTTCCTATAAAAACTTGCCAATCCATGAAAGCTTCTTACCTCAAATATGTTCCTAGGTGAAGGCCAATCAATGATTGCTTGCACTTTTTTTGGTTCCATCTTCAACCCATATCTTGAGATAACAAAACATAAATATACTAGCTTTGGTTTCATGAATGTAGACTTCTTCGCATTTATCAGCAACTTTTCCTGTTGCAGCCTCACTAAAACATATCTCATATGTTTCATATGCTCTTCTTCTTTTTGGCTGAAAACCAAAATGTCATCAAGGTAAACTATCACAAACTTACCTATGAAATCTCTCAAAACTTCATTCATCAATCTCATGAAAGTTCTTGGTGCATTCGACAATCCAAATGGCATGACCAACCACTCATACAACCCCTCATTTGTCTTAAAGGTTGTCTTCCACTCATCTCCTTCTCTGATCCTGATCTGATGATACCCACTCTTCAAATCCAGTTTTGAAAAGCATGTTTCCCCACTTAGGAAATCCATCATGTCATCCATTCTTGGTAATGGAAATCTATATCTGATAGTAATCTTGTTAATTTCTCTGGAGTTAGTAGACATCCTCCACTCACCATCCTTCTTGGGTTTCGGTACTGCTAGTACTGTACATGGACTTGGACTCTTCTAGACCAATCCTTTGTCCAACAATCCTTGGACCTATTTCCTCAATTATTCATTCTATTGAGGTGTCAACCTATATGCTTCCTTGTTTGGTAAACTAGCTCCTAGAATAAAATCAATTTGATGACTTATATCCCTCCTTGGTGGTAGCTCATTGGGTAAATCATCCACCACGATGTCACTAAACTCACTCGACATTTTCAAAATCTCCTCAGGTAGATCTGTCACGTTAGTCTTCATTGTCATCATTCTCTGTTTGCATACCACAGTATAGCTTAACTCGTCCTCCTCATTCTATTGCAAATATTCCTTTCCTAACAACATCAAAACTTTGGGTGTTGATTATCATGCTATACCACCTTCTTGCAAAGAGTGAAGTACATGCCTTATCCCATTCTGCTCAAAACTATGACAATTATTTCTACCATTGTGAGTCACTCTCTTATCAAATTACCATGGTCTTCCTAACAGTATATGACAAACATCTATGGGCATAACATCACATAGATTCTTGTCCTTATATGGACCTATTTGGAAATCAACTTCACACTACTCACTTACCAAGATTTGATGTCCTTTATGTAACCAAGATACTTTGTATGGAACAAGATGCTTGGTCCTTTTCAAACTCAGCGTTTCCACCATCTCTGTGGAAACAAGATTGTCAGTACTCCCACTATCAATCACCATCTTATAGCACTTCCCTTGGACTTTACACATGGTCCTGAATAAAGATTTTCTTTGAGCAGGCTCTACTTGCTCCTTCTCAGGTTTCAACAAGACTTTATTCATCATCAATGACTCTCCTGTCTCTGGAAAAACTTTAGACACTGTCAACTGTTCTTGCTGCTGCTCATTCTAAGCTACATAGGCTCCCCTCTATCCTATGTCTTCCTTCTCTGGACATTCAAATGATCTATGCCCCAACTGGTTTCATTTGTAGAACCTATAGACAATTCCCCTACCTCTTCCTCTACCTCTACCTCCTTGGTAAGGTCCTCTTCTTCTAGAGTCACCTCCTCTACCATGCTGCTTTTGCTGTTTAGAGTTACTAAACTCTCCTCTCTGGAATCCAAATCTTCCTCTTCCACCTGCTTGTCCTTGTCCTCTAGTCGAACCTTGACCTCTGTTGAAGCTATGCTTCCTCGCTATCTTTTCTTCTTCCCTTAAGGCACATTGATACATCTCCTCCATTGTTCTAGGTGATATCATGTTGATCTCTTCTTGGATATCCATCCTTAGACCATTGACATATCTAGCAGCCTTCTCTGTTGACTCTTCCACATATCCTGCCCTTAGGTTTACTTTGTAGAACTCTTCAGTGTACTCTCTCACTGTTAACAATCTTTGCCTAAGGTTCTGTGCCTGTCTATACATAATTAACTAGTAATATTTGGGCAAGAAATTAGCCCTCATCTTTGCTACCATTCTATCCCAGCTCTTTATCAATTATTTATTCTTTCTCCTTCTTTCAGCTTGCACACTATCCCACCACAAGGATGCATGCCCTTTCAACCTTGCTACAACCAATCTGACTCTTGTATCTTCTTCAACCTCATCATACTCAAAATACTTATCCATCTCATTGATCCAGTCAATGAGATGCTCGTCAATGAGACTTCCATCGTAGGTCGGCAACTCAGGTTATGGCCTTGACGTTGTGCCTAGAATCGATATGAAATACCTTAACTCAGGCATTTCCTGCATAGGTGCAACTTCTTCTCTTTGCTCTTCATCCTTAGGTTCACTTACATCCCCTGCTTCTTGATCTCTTCGTCTATCTGTCTCCATGGCTTCCAGATGTGTTTGTAGCTCCCTTACTTCCTCCATAAACTATGTGTTGGCCATTGGTCGACCTTGCGCTCTGCCTATGCGTGCATCCATTCTCTTGCACTAAGCCTCTGTCTCCATGGCTTCCAGACGTTTTCGTAGCTCCCTCACTTCCTCCATAAACTCTGTGTTCGCCATCGGTCGACCTCTGTCACAACCTTGTGCTCTGCCTATGCGTGCATCCATCCTCTTGCACTAAGCCTCTGCAATAATAGTTCTCTTTCACACTGCTAAAATCTTACCTCACCAAGCACATTCTCTGTACTTTGTCTTTTAGAAACATGGTTCTCGATCTAGAACCTCTTGAGCACTCTTCTCTGCTCCTTCCAGGATTCTACTACTACGCTTCTCTCTCACACGAGCTTCTCCTTGCTCTGATAACAAAATTGGTGCAGGGTCAAATCAACGACAACCATCCCAACCAATACCTCCAGGATCTAGTGGCTCATACACTTAGTAGGACTGCAAATTTTTCCCTCAGCCAAATTCTATGCTAAAATTTCCTCCCCGCAATTTCGCTCCCACAACAACGCTTTTGCAACGGGATTTTCGCACACGAAATGCGGTATGCGGGATGCGCGATCAACGTCTCGAAGTTCCTCCCCCGCAAATTTCGTTCTACAATGGCTTATCTGCAAGCAAGTTGCGAGATGAGAAACCAACTTTTCGACACTGGGCCTCCGCAATTCTCTTCCGCAACTCTTTCCCCCGCAACTTTTCTGGCCGTCAGATCTTTGCCTGTGGAATCGATCTCTGTCGTTCATTTTCTGCAAAAACTGGTTAAGGAAAAAGTTCACACACTGCGTTGATTGATCATGGAATCGATCGTTCAAGCCTGCAATCTCTAAGGTTAATTATCTTAATACTTCAACACATGCATCTACGACATATTTCATTCCATTAATCAACAATTTAACACTTGAGTCCATAAACTCTTAGAGATACACAAATGTTTAGTAAACTGCCGAAGTCATCCCTTCATGGATTCATAGTTCAAAAAAGTAAATGCAACTAGGCTAAATACTCTACAAACACATAGTTAATCTTCTATTAAGCATACACCCTCACACACAGTCGACTCTCTTCTTCAATCTATTAAAATATTTACAAGCAGAATCAAACGCAGATCTCTCCGTCTCTCTGCAGCTCGAAATTTTAATATTGAAGAGTAGAACCCTTCTCCCTTCTCTAAGCGGCCTATTTACCTAAACTATAACCTCCTACAACCTGAGTGGTCCTATAACTGAAAACAAACAAAGACAGAGCATGATGAAAATGTCCCTGTCCAAAAATAAACAGACTGCGTTTTGATCTCCACGCAGGGAGTCATGATGCACAATGAATCCTATAGGTGCTAAAAAACTATGACTCAACAAAACAGTTAAAAATATGCCACAACATGTGACCAACTCATCACATTGCTAGCATGCCACGATGCTCCTGCATCATTTCTTCACCTTGAATGCTTTGAGTTTTCTTCTACTACGGGATTTTTCACCTGAATAGGGGCTTTCTTTGGGATTTCTAGCTATGGATTGATTTGAAGATATTCCACAAAACCCTTTTCCACTATTTCCCTTCTTCCATAATTTCCAACATCCATAGAATTTTCCCAAAAATCACCATTTTTTCTTGAAAACAACTCATTAGGGTTCGAAGGATGTTCGAGATTATCCTTTTCTTTATAATATGAAGATTCCTTAAAATATACATCTCATACATCTTGAACACTAAAGTCCCTACACTTGTCATCTGGATCGTTGCATGTAGACACACTTAGAACTTTCTTGGCCACCTTTCCCAAGTTCAAGGTCACTAATGGGTCTGGGTTTCCCTTGGTACTAAACCCTAGCACCAACTTGGAGTGTTTAAAACGTGTTCTCTTCTTCTTTTTTTGACAGAGATATGACTTCATAAACATACCTAAAACAAAACTCAAATAAACAATCTTCAAAGAAAATTAATACAAAGGCCCACCTGCAATGTTCCCACTTTTTTAGTCTTGGTTGGTACTAGGTCTTTTGGTTAGATGGATTAACTCCATGATTGGACGTTGGAAACTCCATGAATTTTTGGTTAGGGTTTTTTATATCCCATCATATTTACAGCTTTAGTTGGGTAAAATTCCTTTGTCTTTATATTTTCCTTTTTTATTATTAGAATCTACCTAAAACCTAATCACAAAGTTGGCAAAGAGAAAATCAAGGAAGGTGATATTCACAAGTTTAGTTGAGTAAAATTCCATTGTCTTTATGTTTTCCAATTTTTTATTGAATTCTTAAGTGTCATTAGAAATTATTTTAAAACCCTCGGATGCCGGTGTGAGTCAGGCCAATGTGGAGGCTGGCGTGGCCCCTCTAACCCAAGCTTAACCCACCGCTATTGATGGCCTTTAAGACCAAGGTAAACGTGGCCACTCCACAGCTCAATGATAGGATGTTGTCGTCTCATCGCAGCTTGGGTGCCATTACTTCTCCTCCTGGCTATCGCGCCTCACACAAACGTCATTCAATTGGGACGATGGCTAATAGCTCGATCTTCATGCTTCACTCCATTGTTCTGCTTTTCTGGTTCATTAGCGTCTTTAGGATTTTGATGCTTTCCATGGTCACTCTGCGCACCAAGGTCACCATCCTCCACTTCAAGTTACACTTATTTGTCTCTCTACTGCTGTTGCTTCGTGCCCCCGAATAGCTCTCCATTATCTGAGCTCGCTAACACAGAGCATTGCTTAAGCCAGGTTTCTCATTTCTCTGCACAATACCACCCCTCAGCCATGCCTAGAAGACAAAGAGGCACTTCACGCATGGGACAAGGATTCCATGCTAGGTCAGAAGGCCTAATTTCCCTCTCTTCTCAGGATAGCAACAATGGCTTCGACCTAGAAATTTCGGAGGAAGTGCAAAGAATTTTCTCGGGCTGGGAGGATGAAATATCTAGAGCGCTTGGTGCAGATGGATGTACGGTGGAGCAACAATAGAACTACTGGGTCTTCAAAAACCTTCTCATGCACCTGGTCCTCAGATTTAATCCATTGGCTCCGCCACACCTAGCACCTCATGTTTAACCACCCTCGGCTCCCCAAGAGACTGCACCACCGGGTCCTCAACCAGTCTTTCCTCAAGCCTCTCCATGTCTGTCGGATGCCTCGGCTCCCTCCTCTGTTCCACCATAGTGCTCCATTCCCCCTCCGCATATCTGACCCTCCTCCAGATCTGCATATAAGTTCTTGTCCAACCCACATGTAAGTTTAGGTTCCTTACTGGCCATGTGCTGCTTTTTTGAACATGTCTAGTTTTCCTTTGCTTATCTATTGTCCACGTGACGACATTTGCCACATCCTCCTTGAACTGTGGAGGTTTTGTCTTTGTCTTTGATCTGTTTTCTCTCCTAGAGGGAGGGTCTAACCACACTTTGATACTCTATATCTGCTCCACCTGAGCAGATCAGTCTGN
The DNA here is from genome assembly GCA_001517045.1 of Pseudotsuga menziesii. Classification (NCBI taxonomy): domain Eukaryota; kingdom Viridiplantae; phylum Streptophyta; class Pinopsida; order Pinales; family Pinaceae; genus Pseudotsuga; species Pseudotsuga menziesii. The sequence continues at coordinate 273,736 of LPNX010241855.1, read as the reverse complement.
TATTATTTTCTCTTTTTTTTAATAGAATAGATCTCAACTTACAAAATATATATATATATATATATATATATATATATTTTATAAAATACTACTAAAAACATTAAGTTTTTTAATAATATTTGTATGTTCCTAATAAATGATAGCAATACTTAAAAAATTATGTTCTTTATCTTATCTTTTCTCTTTCAATATTAAAATCTCTTATTCAGTTATTAATAATTTTGTTAGTATTCTATATGGAATTAACATGTAGCATTTTTTTAAATAATAGTTGTAATTCAAAGTTACAAAAAAGGATAGAAAAATATAAATTATAATAAATTAATACATCTTGACATACACTCAACATCTATGGAGGATTTTCTCAAAATATAATATAAACAAATTATTGCATAATAAAACTACTACTAAAGATTTCACAAATTGCAATAGGATAGTAAAGGAAAGATAACCCTTTAAGCACAATGAACACTTTTGATCATCATGGTGGTATGGGGAGAGCCTTTTGGATGAAAAATACTCTCAACATTTAATAACCTATCTTGGTTAGTGGCAAGGTTGCTAAATTTAGTGTTTAGTCCTCTCTCATATTGAGGGTAAATTTTAAAGTAGTTGCTAAGAGGTGGTGGATCAATTGCTAAATTATACATGTCAAAGTTATATTCTCTTAGTATAATATCTACAAACAAATAAAATATTCAACTTGCATATGCTCTTTTCCCTTACAACATTTCTTATCTACCTATATGGAAACCTTAGCATACGTAAACATAAAAATTCTAACAAATTTCCATGACAACCTCTCTACTTTCCCACCTGCGCTTGCCTCCCCTCGTTTTTTATGTTTTTATGACAACTCTCATGTTACTTACATATTTATCTCCATCACTTCTAAATCACCCATTACTTACATTGACTACCTCCCTCCATCCATCAACATCTACCACAATTATTCAAGTGTCCCATCCAACCACATACCCTATTTTCTCCACAATTAAAGTAGATTCCACTCTTAATTTGGTTCAATCTATGAAGATGTAAGTATAGATTATTAATACTAACATGTACCAACAGATCCTTGTGAAATATAATAAACAATATAATGATGCCATGTAAGAAATCATAAAGAATTTCCTAAATACATAGTAAAACAATCAAAGCCTACAAAACCCCTTACTTGAAGGTAGATACATATTGAACCTACATATATGCTTGTGAAATAAAATAAACAACATAATGACGCCATACAAAAATTTATAAAAAATTTCAAAATACATGATATTTAAATAATCAAAGCCTACAAAACCTCTTACTTGAAGGTGGATACATATCAAACCTACATATATGTTCTAAATTCATGTAACAAACCACAAATATAACTACCTCAAATCTTCAAAATAACCAATGTCTTAACATTTATGAGCATGAGCAGTTTGAGCATAAAATGCTAGCAAACATGATGCCCATACCCAAGATGGAGACTGAATAGACATTATTTCATACATGAATGGATATAATACACCGATAAAGGTTTTGAATATTCTTATTGAACATTATTTTAGACATAAAATAATGAAGAAAAATTATGTTTCTCCAAAATAAATGGCTATCATACCCAACCCAAGTGGTAATGTCAAATGAAACTAGTGAGGTAATTTGGAACATCCAAGTGTGCTTGAATTATTTGTGATCTCTAAATTGAGCATGAATACTAAATACATTTGAGTTCATAATGATTGTCTCACTAATGGTATCGTTAATTACTTTGTATAATTTAAATCTAATAGCCAACTTGATGAGTATAAATGTGAATGTAATGGAAATTATTATGTGAATAATTTTTTTAATATAATATATCAATATAAATATATTTTAACCTTGGATTTAATAAATATCGATGTTGGAAAAAAGTGACTTCACTTTCTGGGTGTTATAGATAAATTTATGTTCAATCAATCATCTAAAGAAGCAAATTATGTTGGTATACATTAGTATGCTTAGTTAAAACGATTAGAATTGTAAAGCCCCTTAATTTAGCATTGGGGTTTTGTGATACATTAAATTTTAGAGTATTGGGAATTACAATTTTGGATTGTACGTACCTTTGGGGTTTAAGTAGATAAGATAAATTTCTATTACGTAAATCTGCAGTCTTACTTAAAAAATAACCAAATTACATGAATCAAAGAAAAATCATTTTTTAGATGGTTTTTCTATTTGCAAGAAGTTATAGGTTAGCAAATAGGAAACAAATTTTTTTTTTTTATGGTTTTATTTATTTATTAGAAGTTACAGGTAAGCAAACACCAACCATGTTTTAAGAATAGGATTTAAATAAAGAAAGATGATATTGTTTTTATCTATTAATTTTAATGAAAATATAGTTATTGATTTTACCATTAATACAATATATTCTTTATGAATAACTAATAGTAATTACATAGTTGCATATATTTTAACTATGATATAATATAAAAATAGAGTGAATTGATTTCAATGGTAATATAGTGAAAAATGATTTATGGATTGGTTTAAGAAACAATCTGAACAAATTATCAAGTAAAATGATTTAACAATAATACAATGTAAAACAAATTCAATAATACATATTGTAATGTTACAAAAGAGGCTTCCAATTATACCATAAAGTTCGTCACTTTGTTTACATTCCTGTGATTCTTTTGTTAGTTTTTACACATTAAAATCACTATATTCAGCATGTTTGTATATTAGAACGTTAAGATATATATAATGCATTGATATACACAATGCATTAAAACCAAGCACATGCAATAGAATGTAAATTATGAGGAAAATATGTGGTTGGAGAAAAATCCTATTAATATTCTTTTAAATTGAAAGTCAAAGTGCATTGCCTTATATTTAGAGTTATGAGACATAATTTTTAATAAATTTCTACACAATTTTAATATTAAACACGATATTTAAAAAATGCAAAATATACTCAACCATTTTTAAAACAATCATTTAATTTTCTGATTGGTCCATGGCACTTCCGATGGGATATAAATCCCTAAAGGAGTTGCATTAATTGTTAGAATTTAAAAATAAATCAAATTAATTTGTAAAACTAAAATTATTACAAGTATCTCACAACACAACATGTTACCTACTACCTGTCACATTAAATATAGTTTTGTGGTGTTACCTACTACAACACTGCATGTTACATGCTACCTGTTGCATTAAATATAGTTTTGTGGTGTTACCTATTGGTATGGGAGTAATCTAAAAGAGCAACGATTTTCACCCTCCATCCATCATAAGGAGGATTTTTCTACTGGTAAATTCCTTTGCTCGACATACCCTTCAAATCCCCCTACCCAACCAACAACGGACACCCATGGTCACCTAAGATCATCTGCTTCTTAGAAAACTCCTTGCACGAACTGCCCAAAATACCCCAACACTACAAGCCTCAATATAAATCCTCATGTTCTCTTTGTTCATTAACAAAAATGAGGAATTTCAAGGATGTGGATATCATGCCCAAGGGACCCATGAGCAATGTGCGAAAAAACCCCACCATGGCAACTTTTAAGTTCAAGGATGGAAGCATCAAACCAACCCATCACCATACCTTTGGGAATGATGTTATTGTCATTTCTGGATAAAAAAGACTATGGAAACTCCCTAAGAACCAATCCTTCGATTTGGGTCACAGGGATTATTTCTATACTCGTATGCCAGATGTGAATAAGGTACAATATTTCATGGATACTCATCAGATGGGATGGCCATTGGGATATATTAATGGATGAATATTTGGCCACAACAGTCGATCGCATTAAGGCCAATGCACCAATTCAATATTCCAAATGGATTGCTGAATTTAATTGTAGGCACACTAACAAAATTGTAGGCCTTACTACGAATCCCAAATTCTACGTCCAATTCGAGATTCCATTCTAAATGCATTGATGGGTTTTGTAAATCCAGATGGATCAACAAATCCATGGACTTGCATTCAATCCCCTCGCCACACATCGATTGGCCGAATCACATCCACCGATAATCCCCATTGGAATCTCTTACTTGCATTTCTCAATACATGCTTCCTCTTTTTCCTCCCCTCTTTGTGTGTTTGAATCTCGTCAAGCCAAATAAAATCCTTTATTCGTAAGCCTATTGCCAAGTTATTTTCTCTTCTTAGTGACATAAACAATGAGTTTATAAATTTAATTAATCTATTTATTATATATTGATAATGGAAAATGGTTAAGCTATTTTCTCTTCTTAGTGGCATAAACAATGAGTTTATAAATTTATTTATCTATTTATTATATATTGATAATGGAAAATGGTTAAGTTATTTTCTCTTCTTAATGTCATAAACAATGAGTTTTACTTCTTAGTATCATAAAAAATGATATTTGAATATTTAGTATCGCAAATATAATAAATGTTTCTTGGAACCAAAGGACCATGTGACACTTGGTAACATTGAATGACCCACAAGGCCCGATAGAGGCCAATTCCTAATTTTGGGTGATGCCTATATTTTATTTTAAAGGATATTACATTTTCCTTCACAAGTGACAATCTATTGCTTGTTGAGATTAATACTAATGACAATGGAGGTTCATCTTCAAGTATATTGTACCGATTCCTTAAAATACCTATGAGAGTCACATTCTATTATTGTTTTTTTCGCAATAGATACAAATGATATTATATTTTATCAGCTAGACCAGCCTAGTACCTCTTATATCTCAAGTTTCATCTTTAGGTAATTTCGACTAATTATGAAAAGTAACTTTCGTTGTTGCATTTGGTTGAACATCACTCTAAAATTTATTATCTTATGGGTATTTATAATTGTATGTTTCTTCATTACATCCATAATTGTTGCATTATGTCTATGATCTTTCTCTAAATCAAATTTTGTATAATCCATGTATATGTTCCTTTGTAGTTGAATAAATATCTTGGGATTATATATCAAAATAAGAGAAATCAATGGAAAGACAATATATTTGATTTTCTTTTCCAAGTCAAAATGTTCTCCAAAATTGATTCTAACTAGGTACAATAAAATGACTTCACTTAGTTGCACATGAAGATAAACTATATTTGGTTTGAAGAAAAAGGATTGTCTAAAGGATTTGTAGCCAAAATAACTTCATTGATCCTAAAACCTATTACCAAGATATGTGTTTGAATGACATTGTTTGTTTCATTAAGAAAATATCACTTTTCTAAATCATTTTGTATTTTTTTCCATGCAATAGGTTTATAGGGCATTAATAAAGTGTCAATTGTACTTTTGGGTCATATTTTGAATCTTAGTTGTAGGATTTATCTGAGTTAATGTTTTGTTGACTAAAGCATCTCTCAAGTAAATTTATTATCACATTAATGTGATTGACTATGTTAAATTTGTTGCATATATTATTGAAATATTGGTAGCATACAAGCTTGCATTTTTCATCATCAACTTCAATCTTTTTGTATTGTTTTTAATTCATTTATCTAAGATGGTTGTTTTGAGTATAATGTTATAGTGCATCAACCAATTCCACAATCATGGTTATGTGAGCTAGGTATTTATTTTCTAATTTACTCCTCTAATACATAGGTTAAGCTCACTAATATTTGCATGCCACAACCTACTATCTATAACAACCTTGGTCATAGTCCTTCAAGTAGCAATAGCACTAACTATTAGGAGATAATATTTCTATGTCAAAACAAGCATTAGTAATAAATGGAAATGTTAATCATGTTTTTTCTAATAATAATTGGATCCTCAATTATAACTACTAGGTTATCTACATCACTCTATTAGCCATAGCATTAATGGGTAGGAGATACTACTTATCTAGTGAACCAACATTAGAAGTAAATGGTAGTGTTAGTCATGTTTTTGGTGATAATCATTGGATCCTCAATTAGGGATACTTCATATAGGGTTGTGTAAAGGAAAAAATTCTTGTATAATATAAAATCCTATATTGTTTGTAAGAGTAGAATATTCTTTGGGCATCTTAAAGTGTGGATTCATTGTGTAATAACATTCTGTCTATATTTTTTTTAGGTACATTCATATTAAGAGTATTTGTTCCATAGGATAAAAATACACATCTATGTAGGGAGTGTCATTGGTTCCACGGGTACCAGCTCTATTCATTGTCATAATTTTTTTCTTTTGGGTTCCATATATAAGTATTCCCTCAACTTATGTGATGTTGTACTATCATAAAGATTTTGTATTTCTTATTTCTTGTGATGCAATGCATTGTATGACACTTCCAAAGTTGTTGAGGTAGAGAGGAAGGGGAAGGTTTGTAATTTAGTGGTTGTTTATGGAACCCGTCACTACAACAAATCCTGGAATTAGCGTCCCTTTTTAGTGTAATTATTTTTTACATTGAGTGGTCAAACTAGATGCTAAATGGGACGCGTCATGGACAAAACTTAAAGCGTCTCAAAAAACGTCTTTTTTTGCTTCCTAGATAGCATCCTTTATGACTTCCAAAATAGCGTCTATTTTTTTGCTTCTAGAATAGCGTCCAACTTTGCTTCCTAAACAACGTCAAGGTTTTCTTCCTAAATAACATCATATTTTGCTTCCTGGCGAGTGTCCACTTTTGATTCTTAAATGACATTCCCGTCAGCACTGTATTTGCATCCTTAATAGAACCTTGTTAGCATCCAAATTAGCATCCAATATTGCATCCATTTTTGCTACCACTTTAGCATCCCATTTTGCACCGTGTTTTACTTCCAAATATGTGCCAATTTTTACTTCCAAATTTGCACCAATTTTTGCTTGCTTTTTTGCGTCGTGTTTTGCTATGAAAATGACGCCAAATATTTCTTCTATTGTTGCACCATATTTTGCTTCTTATGTAGCGCCATGTTTTGCATCCAACGTAACGTCTTATTTTTCTACCATATCAACGCCATGTTTGGCTTCATCATTAGCGCCACGTGTTGCATCCTTTTTAATGCCTAGTTCCACATCTTATTTTGCTACCATATCAACACCATGTTTGCCTTCATCATTAGCACCACGTGTTGCAACTTATTTAATTCCTAGTTTCACATCTCTCATTTTTTGGTCACTAATTTAGTCATTTTAGTAATTTTATATACGAATTTTGGTCACTTGTCTATCATTCTTTGGTCACTTATCTCTTATTTTTTGGTTACTAATTTAGTTGTGTTTAACCAATATTATATAATCATTAGGGCATGGAGGAATTGAACCACCAACCTCCTGCTTGTAAGGCAGGCACTCTTCCAGTGAGCTAGCACCCTTTAAGAATCTGGGAACCTAACTTACAGAGTCCTCTATAATGGTAAAATTGATCAATACACAACTTTGAGTATCTAATGGTCGGAAAAGGATGACAGATTGTATAAGTTCACAATATATGATCAAGCAAGTTATGAAATCCATAAACATTTTCTAGGAATTTTGAACAAAACTCAATAAATCGGATTAATGGGATTGCAAAAATCACTATTCCTTAGCAACCATAAGTGTACCACTATATGAGACCTATTAAAAACAATTATCTTAGTGTGGATGCCAAGAATATAATAAATAAGCATGATCATCCAAGATCCATATATAAGTGGAGCAATAAGGAGAATCAAAAGAGGATGATCAACCCAATAGTTGGTGCTTCACATGGATCCTATCCATCATGGGATGAGCAAAGTTCCTTCTTCCATCAAGCTAATGAGTATCCACAAGGACAAATGGTTAGGATATATTGATGCCAATTCATAATGTTTATTCGCTTCCTAGGGTGATGTTTCAGTGCTTGCACTGGGAGATCTACATGATCCCCAACAACATTGGATATAAGCATATTCATGGGGCCATAGAGTATACGATGAGGTTGTATTTTTATCTTTATTTTTGGAAAATCAGGCATGATTTGAAACACTAAGAGAAGGAACAAAATCGGATATATTTAACAAACTACAATCATGACAGGGCATAGGACTCTACTCTACTCAGCTGCCAAATATAGGAGATCTCTTTGGTAAATGTGTTTCATATCAAGCAAAGTATTTGGCTGGTTAGTTATAGACATGAAGGTCATCACACTCAATAATTACAAGGAAGTGAATTTAGTGACAGTGGCTCAATCACTCACTTTAGTGTGAATCCAAGCATGGCTATAACATTTTAAAGTGAGCACAACCATATTTACTCACCCACCTCCAAAATAGCATCAAATCTTCCCCAAAAGGTTTCTTATACATAATAAATCGAACCCCCAAAGGAAGAAGGCAATGGTGTTAATCCAAATCCTTGATAGTGGAAAAAAGACTAACAAAGGATTTCCAAGTGAAAGCAGAAAATTTGTCGGCTTCTTTGATAAAAATCAAAGGTGGAGGTCACGCATAAGCAATTGAAACTGAGTTGAATGGACTCCAATGTGCACTTAGGAACATGAATGCAACCTATGTTTGATAACTAAGAGGATCAATATGTAGAACAAGTAAAATTGTTTGGAATATTAACCTTGGATTGATGAATTCAGTAGATAAAGTTAGCCAAGACCTATAGTACCTATAGAAGTCTCTCAAATAACTCTTTAATAGTGGGTAGTGGCTAACTCACGGAGATTAAGGGTCAAACAGACTTGAAGGTTTGTAATCATGCATAAGCTATCACAACAAAACCTCACATGGACCTATCTATCCCAAACCCTCCTACAACAACCCCACATGGACCTAGATATAAAGGTTGCATTGTTTCCCGAGGTTTAACTAATCTGGGAGATGGAATGGTGTTGCTATCTATTGGCCTCTTAGTTCCCCTATCCACTAGGAACGCTGGGAAGAAATATGTGATCCACTAAGTTGTGTCTAGTTGAGTCACAAGTGGGGGACAAAGAATGTGAGCTCTAAGTTTAACCTAGTCATACACTGATTTCCATATCACGTCAACCTACATCGATTTTCCTGCAAAACTACAATTTAAAACCTTCACGAACAAGAGAGAGAAACTATTTTCCTGCAAATGTTTCAGACATCATCATATAGACAATACTATTAAAGGTCACTAGACTTTTTAAATTTAACCAACAATTCCTCATTTCACAAGGTTTGTTGATCCTTGTATTTAAAATGATGCAATGCATACAATCCAACCCTTTCCAGATGGATGCATCTCATAGTCTGGGTACTCTTTCCAAGCTTGAGACAACTCCCCCAGTAAAAAATGCACCCTTAGCACACTGGGTGATTAGTTGGATGATGCTTTATTAAGGTCTCTAGTTTCTGAAGTGATGGATGTAGATTTTAACTGACAAGAAAAGCTCCATATTTATGACCTTACGTTGTTACTATCCATGAGTAAAAGCCAACTGCTTCTCTTTATCATATTGATTATCCTAAAATCGGGCTACTAATAGATGTGTACTTATAGGACCAACAAGACCAAGGTATTGAATACTTTCTCTCTCTCGAGGTACATTGCTTCATATATTTGATTATCATTGTATAAGGGGAAGATCCAAACCAGATGGTACGGTCCTTTGGTCCTCAATACTGCTCCTAAGGGTTAGGTGCTAGTGACATCATCAAGGGGTAGCCAGTCCCTTGAGAAGAAACCTAGCAGTAACGATTAAGAGAGAGGACATCACACATCATCATCATTCAATCAAAGAATGGGTCTTAGCCCTAGGCAGAGTTTCGGTCCCAGAATGAATCAAGATCCTACTAACTAACCAGGTGTCTCCATTCTCCCAAACAATGGCTCTCAGAACTAAGCTAAGCTTCAGTCCCAGACTGAATCAAGTTCCTGGTAACTGACCAGGTGCCTCCATTCTCCCGAAGGATGGTTTTCAACACTATGTTGAGCTTTAGTCCCATACTGAATCGAATTCCTGGTAACTGACCAAGGGCCTCCATTGTCCTAGAGAATGGCTCTTAGCACTAAGTTGAGCTTCAGTATTAAACTAAAATTTGATCAACTACTTGCATGACCTACTTGTACATCATGTCCCTGGTCCTAGATCAGAATATGTCTTTGCCTTTACCTGCAGGATTTACTTGGACATCATGTCCCTGGTCCCAAACCAAGATACCCTAGAGGCACACAGGGGCCAAAGCCACATGCTAGGGGCTTTTCCATGGCATCAACCTGCTTGGTCCCAGACCAAGAACCCCAGGAGACTACTAGGGTCCCTAGGGTACCTTCTAGGGTCTTACTCTACCCTAGTTAACTGACTAGGGTACCAACCTCCTTGAGAATGGGTCGTGTAGCTGCACTAACTTTAACACTTTGACCATTTGGGGACACTGTTTTCAAAATCAGGGTCCATTAGAGTATAGTAGAATGTCATGTTTTAGATACATATATATATATATATATGTACAAATAAAATCTAAAATTGGTTTTTGGTTTGGAGACAGGTTTCTTATTTTGGAAACTAACCTAGGACACCAAAACCTGCAGTAGAGATGTTTCTCAAAGTCCAAGAGTCTGGCTGCTGGAAATGAGACCAAATGCTGAACTAACCATATACTAGGACAAATGGAAACCTAAAATCAACAACATTTTTGGCATTTCAAACTTACAATGGTGAAGCTCCACAGTATGAACTAAAACTCAAAATAACAAAATAGTCTCAAGAGTATCACAATTACCTTAGTTTTCATATCATCAAACTCAAAATAGTGGAGCATGGGAGATCAATGAATTTTCCAAAGGACAATAATGTCTTAGAACAAGTTAACCATTTCTTCTTTTGCAGGTTTGTTTAGGGAGAGAACATTTTTTTACATAGGCAGTGAGCATTGCGAAATTTATTTGTTTTCAGAGAACATTGAGCAGTAAGAGATATTCTTGGTTTTCAAAGGTCAATGAAGTGGAAAATCATATATCTATTGGTTTTTCAAGGATAGTTAGCAGTGAGAAGATAGAAAGGAGATGTTGTTTTGCAGTCGGTAGTGGGAATTCGAAAAATCTCATTGGGAAAACTGTCTATGAAAAAAACTAAAATCAGGGATATAATATGGCACAATTCTCTGAAATTGCAAAACTTCTTGATCTAATATAGCAGCTCCAAATCCATTTTTATCTGCTAGAAAACTGGACACAAAAATACCATTGAAAAGATATGGTATATTAAACCCAAGATTGCAATGGCCACCACAAAAACAAAATTACCTTTCATGGCTTGCTTTTTCATGGCAGTTACACGGAAGTGAAAGGCCTTTTTCCATCTCAAAAGGGGGATTAAATCAGATTGTAAGAAGGTTCGGAAGGATAAGAATTTTGAAATTGTAGGCTACATCATCAAAGCCATTTCCTATTTGACAAGCCACCATGAAGATACAATACTTGATGAAACTTTAATATTGGAAATACCCGATGAAATGCGAACTATTATACATTCATATCCATTCATCCATGGAATAGATAGTTGTATTTACATATAAATCCATGCTTTTATGAATTGATTCATATATATACATCTATAATCAGAGAAATGTAATACATCGATCAATATTATTGAGAGTCAAGACAGATGCTTCAGGTTTCTTATTTTGGAAACTGACCCAGGACACCAAAACCTATAGTAGGGATGTTTCTCACACTCCTTGAGTCTGGCTGCTGGAAACGAGACCAGCCACTGAACTAACCATATACTGGGCCAAATGGAAGCCTAAAATCAACAATATTTCTAGCATTTCAAACTTACAATGGTGAAGCTGCACAGTATGAACTAAAACTCAAAATAACAAAACAGTCTCAAGCGTATCACAATTACCTTAGTTTTCAGATCATCAAACTCAGAATAGTGGAGCATGGGAGATCAATGAATTTTCCAGAGGACAATAATGTCTTAGAACAAGGTAACCATTTCTTCTTTTGCAGGTTTGTTTAGGGAGAGAACATTTTTTTATAGAGGCGTGAGCATCAAGAAATTTATTTGTTTTCAGAGAACATTGAGCAGTAAGAGATATGCTTGGTTTTCAGAGGTCAGTGAAGTGGAAAATCATATATCTGTTATTTTTTCAAAGATAGTTAGCAGTGAGAAGACAACAAGGAGATGTTGTTTTGCAGTCGGTAGTGAGAATTCAAAAAAAGGTCATTGAGAAAACTTCCTGTGAAGAAAATTGAAATCAGGGATATAATATGGCACAATTCTCTGAAATTGCAGAACTTCTTGATCTAATACAGCAGCTCCAAATCTATTTTTATCTAGTAGAATTGATTCATATATCTACATCTATAATCAGAGAAATGTAATATATCAAAAATTTCATTTACCTGAAAGGTCGTGAGACTCTAGTTAGATCAAACAATAGCATTAGTAATATCAAACTAAAGCTATACATATATACATACATCCATGTATCACATGTATATTTACAAAGATATCTATATGGGTATAAAATCATAGATATAGAATCTAAATAATACTGATCGACCCTAATGGAGACAATAGAGTATCCCATACCTAGCTGGCTGGTTCAGAACTACCTATTTGCTGCATTTTGCCACATATATGGATCCTATTTTCAAGTAGGGGATGTGGGCACACCTTGCATCCCTAATTCTATTCTGTATGGAAAAGCTAACTGAATTTTTAGCCATGACATATGTGTTTCAATGACTATCCGTAGGATGCTATTTCTAATCAAACGGAGGTGAAATGTAATTGCCCAGCATAAGGTATTTTGTAGCCAAGGGAATAGCCAGAATGACTGTCCCAAACAAGTTGATTTCCATCCCTCAATTAGTAGACAACTAGGATTGTCAAACTATAATAATTTCTAGCCAAATAATGACTGTCCAAAATGACAAATTCCAGATCCTGCAGTGACTATTCCTTGATGTTATCTTAGACTTTCAATAGGTAAGTATCTTTTGATTTCAGAGGGTCTAGGAGTTTCCTTTAGGCTACGGCTTAAGGAGTGATGTTTGGGAAAGATAAGGAAGGGTGTTAAGTTAACAACTTGATAGACTATTAGGGAAGTATTTCAAGGTTGTTTTAGGCTTATGTTGAGATAGGTTTCTCACACCCAGAATGGTTTATCAAACACCTTCATGTAATCATACACGTGACTATCATCCTTTTCTATATTGTTGTTGGGACAATATAGCTTGGTATCAACACAATATTCATCACTTTGATACCAAAGGTAAATTCTCCTTAATCATTTGATCAATTACATCCGATTTCACTTTGCAATGGTGTGTATAAAATTTAAAGTCATTTTCAGCATCATTGCCACTAGAATCAAGCCCCATCTTTCCAAACATATCTCGAGAGAAAAGATGGGGTTCCTACTTAAGAGGGACATTCAAGATCCCTTAGGGACAACCCAAAAAGTCCTTCACTTTGTCAAGGCAACAAACGAACTTTGATTACAAAGATAGACCTGTCCAAAGCATTTGAAAAATTTAACTAGCTATACTTCAGACTCCTACTTCTTCAGGTGGGGTTTCAATAGTGTTTCATTAATATGGATGGAGGCCTTGTTTTCCGTAGCCACGTTTTCTATTCTAGTTAATGGCTCAGCTTCACAATTTTTTGTTGCCTCTAGAAGCCTCAGCAAAGGTTGTCCCCTCTCTCCACTATTATCCCTTCTAGTCACTAAAGTGCGTAGTAAACTGATACATGCAAAGGCCTATAATGGGCTCCTGATATGTATAAAGACATCCCAATCCTTCCCAGTTACCCATCTCATGTTTGTGGAAGTCCTGCTTTGTTGAAATGGCTCCACAAAAGAAGCAAAATTATTTTCCAATCTTCTATAACTCTTCTGCCATGCTATTGGAATGGTGGTCAACAAAGAAAAATGCTTCCTAATATTCTATTTGCTTCCCCAAGAAGGGCCATCAGCTGACCCACCTATTTCTGAAGAGTCTGTATCTACACATTGTGTTCTAATTGCTTCTCTTTATACATATCCATGAAAGCATCGACTTACATCTCCCATTTTTGGAGCTCCACAATACTTATTGATGCATTGATTGCACAGTTATCATGGATGTTATTTTCCTTCAAGACGTGTTGGGAAAACTCGTCCATTTAGAGATTCCACCTGTTAGTCCTATTCACTACACAACAATGCCTTTGTGGTTTCCTTTCGACACCACTTGAGACAGCACTCTAGCTCTTCCATTTCACACAGAATGCAACAATCCTTACGACAATGACATTTTGTAATTTAAAAAGAGAAACCAAAGCAACAAAAACACACACCTTCTCTAATACACACAGAGAACTAACCAATGACAGGAGCCCAAACCACCCACTAACAACTGGATATAGCGCCAAAACAGGAAATACCAGCATATGAACCTCCTACAGAAGCAGTGCCAAGCCAACCACACAAAAGATCTAGCAACAAATTTAAGAATTTAGGGATAGAAGAGGAGGGAGAATTACTGTTTTTACAGTCCACTGAATGTACCAGTGGCCACAATGAGTCTCAGATGTACTATTAGGTGATATATCATATAATGGAGAAGACCAGTGGAAAAGACCTGGCGGTAATTGGGTTGGTTACCATGAAGCTGAGAAGTCGGTATCTACAAGAGGAACTCAGTTGAGGACATGATGTTTCTGTAACCTTGGTGCTTGTTCAAAGTACCTCAAATTAACTCATACAAAGTTGCTAGCCCATTCAAAGTTTTCACACTTTGTATTTCAAATTTGTAGCAGTTGACAATCACTAGCATTTTAATCTCAATGAACTAAATCATACAATATTAAACACAAGTTTGAGAGAGGGTCCAAGACCATTTTCCAGAGTGGCAAGGACATATAGGGTAAAACTAGGCTTTTGTCAATAAAAGATAAATTCAATAACATTTTTTTGGAAATTGATGTTGATAATCTTGTAAAAGACTTGTGGAAAAGACATGATGGTAGTTGGGTTGGTTACCATGAAGCTAACTAGTCTACATCTACAGGAGGAACTCAGTTGAGGATATGACATTTTTGCAACCCCGGTGTTTGTTCAAAGTACCTCAAATTATTTCATACAGAGTTTCCAGCCCATTCAAAGTTTGCACACTTTTTATTTCAAATTTTTAGCAGTTGACAATCACTAGCAGTTTAATCTAGATGAACTGAATCATACCATAGTAAACACAAGTTTGAGAAAGGGTACAAGACAATTTTCCATAGTGGAAAGAACATATAGGGTAAAACTAGGCTTTTGTCAATAAAATATAAATTCAATAATAGTTTTTTGGAAATTGATGTTGATAATCGTGTAAAACTAAACAATGAAAGTGAATATTTTATGAAAAATTGTTCAATGGACATATGAATATTCAATTTCATTAAGAGGACAAGCTAGAACTTCTTTATTTGCATGAAGTTTCAATAAAAGGAATAGCTTGCATTGCTTTAACAGATAAGTCTATCTAAATTTGAATGACTTTAACAAGACTGTGGATAGTTTTTTATGAGTCTAGTGGTTGAACTTAAAATAATACTGAATTGTTTTGCAGTATTAGAGATGGAATAAATTTATTGAAGGTCTCGACCCTTCATTTCCAAGGGAGTCCCTTCTAGCAATAGCCTTGCTCAGACTTTCAACCCTACTGAAGACCAATTATAGATGGACCAGTAGATAATATAATAGCAAGGTTCTGGTTTGGCTAGCTTCATATTGTAGTTCAAAACTTCTAAGAAATGAATACTGTTGTTTAAAGTTTAGTTAGTTTTAGTTCAAATATTCAAAGGCCTCGATGTCTATTGTTGTTGGTCTCAATGTAAATTTCATTACTATTAATGCCAGATATATATTCGGAGGGAGAGTGGACTATTTCCATATTTAATATGGAATCAGGGACCATAGTTATCCAAAATATGAAATTACAAGATATGTGTCACATATTGAGGAATTAGTTTTCTATCTTTTTTCAACAATGTAATATTAGTTAGAATCATATATTAAAACTAGAGAATCAATTTTCGTTCTTGTTCAAACCTTGATTTAACCAATATTTCATCATAAAATCACTAAAATAACAAAAGTATTCCCCAAATATTATCCTAACCATTGATTCAAATAAACCGCTCTACTTAAATGCATCAAATCCTAAATGTTTAAGATTGAACATTTCATAGAAACAAACATCAAACATTATTTGTGTGTTTCTAGCAGAGGGAGGACAGAGGATACTAACCTCATCCTTTTCAATGAACCTTCTGGATCACCATAACACTCGATGAACATACATCCCATGTCTCCATTACTTCTATGGCATTCCTCAGCTGTGAAAGGAAATAATTATGTGAATCCAATACACAAGCCATAACTACAAGAGAAGAATTTCAAACCCAAGGGACAATATATGTATGCAAATTTGTCACTTCAATCGCATTCTCCTTCAACAACAGCTATCAAAGCCTTTATATACTAAAAAATCCAGCATATGAAGCACATGATGAAGGTAAACCCTAACATTTAATCAGTGCTACTAAAAAATAAATAGAAACATGAAGCATATTCATTATAACTCCCAAACTAAAAATAAAAATTCATCAATAAATTTCAAATTTAAAATGTTTTTCTTTGTGTGTTTAGCTTTAGACATCGTTTTGCAACAAAATCAGTGACAATGGATGTCGTTTCAGTCAAAGGAATCAATTTATTGACATGCTTTTTATGTTCCCATTAAAAATGTCAAATACACCTAACAACTATACATCTTAAAATTTATTGTTCTGACATACAAATCCTCCCATCTAAAACTTACAAATTGTTGTTCTGACATACAAATTCTCCCATCTAAAACATAGTGCTCCACATTGATTAAAAAAATAATTGTTCTTTAATAAGATATAAACTTTGATATCCCATATCATTTTATTGCTGGTTACAATGAGCATAATAAGAATCCACGTGCAGTAAACTTCCACATTCTTGCAACGGAAATAGCTTAGATCCCTTGGAAAATACTATTCTTTTGCAATAGAGAAGATTAATATGATGGTGCCATGTTATCAAAGCAAAAGTTATTCAGTCAGAGCATACTAAAAGTTTGATGTTTTGTACTATTTTTTCAACTACGTTTTTTACTGTTTTTTCAACAAAGCATACTAAATTTTGATGTTTTGTACTGTTTTTTCAACTACTTTTACACTTGAAATATGGATGTAATTGTTAAAATTGTAAATATACATCGTTAAAATTGTAAATATACATTGCTAAAATTGCATAATTAAGATGTCCAAATGTTTTATATACATTTCTAAAATTGCATATTTAAGATGTCCAAATGTTTTAGAGAAAGCTAAATCCATTTATGTAACCAAAAATACAATTTCAACAAAAAGTCATGATAAAATGACATGTACAAAACATCTACCGATTAACTTACTCCAAGAATAAAATTCATACCCCAACTCATTTTACAAAGATATCATCATTCATATATACCTGTATGGATACTTGAGCCCACACCCCATGCAACATAGTTGAGAAGCCTTAAAAGCAATACCAACGTCTTCCCCTAACTACAAAATATTGTAGTCTTATGCATCATGCAGCACAAAATATACATCAGGTACATACCCTGCTGCTCTCATCTGCATTGCCAAGTTCTTCAATGTTGCATATATTTCATCATATCATGGGTGGGATCTGTCTCCTACAAGGAATGCATGACTGTTGTTACCTACATCAATCCAGCTGCATCTTGGCTCTTTTTTTAAACCCATGTCATTTATCATTGCCCTCACTTTGGATACATCAACCATCCTACCAAGTGTAGCATAAAGGTTTGACAACAAAACATAATATCCCACATTATTAGGTGCTAACTCTAAAATGTGCTATGCTGCAAGTTCTGCTAAATCTGCATTGCAGTGAACTCTGCAGGCACCAAGCAAGCTTCCCAATACATCAACACTAGGTTTCAGTGGCATATCTTTAATAAAATATCAAGCCTCATTCAAGCACCCAGCTTTCCCAAGAAGGTCAACCATGCAAGCATAGTGCTCCATTCTTGGTTTAATGTTATAATCTCGACTCATACAATCAAAATATTCCCGACCTTTATCCACCAAGACTGCATGACTGGATGCAGAGAGGAGAGCAATAAAGGTGATATAGTTAGGCTTAAATCCTTCCTTTTCTATTTGGTAAAACAGTGCAACCGCATCATCACTATGCCCATGAATTCCATACCTTGCAATCATTATGTTCCAGGAAACCACAGTCTTTCTTGGAATCTTGTCAAACACAAATCGAGCAAACGTTATATTCCCGCGTTTTGCATGCATGTCCAGGAGGGCATTTCTAAGGGGAATATCATACTAGAATGCACTTCTCATTATGTAATCATGGATCTCTTTTCCCTGTTTCAATGCTGCTAAGTGGGTAGAAACTGGAAGAATACTCACTATGGTAACAGAGTCAAGCTTCCAGCCTTGCTTCTGAGTTTGATGAAAAAGTTCCAATGCCTCATTGCAATGCCCATTTTGAGCATAGCCAGCAATCATGGAATTCCACTGCACTACATCTCACTAAGGCATTATGTTAAAAACTTGGCATTCCATGTCCATATTCCCACATTTGGCATACATGTCTAACATATCACTCCCTACAAAATCATCTGATTAAAATTCATTATGAATTATATAACTATGGATTTCCTTCCCTTGTTTGAAAAATTCTAAGTGGGAACATGACGGCAGAACACTTTCCAAGGTAACTGAATTAGGTTTAATGCCATCCAGTAACATTCGGTGAAATAGCTTGACACTCTCATCAAAATTCCCATTCTGGGAACAACCCGCAATTATCGAACACCATGAAATTACATGTCTTTTGGGCATTTTGTCAAATACTAGCCATGCATCGTCCATACTTTCACATTTGGTATAAATGTCTAGTGGGGAAATGCGCACAACAATATATTTATCAAGTTCAGTTCTAATTATATAATCATGAATCTCCCTTCCATGTTTCAGATCTCTCAATCGGGCGCATGTCTTCAGAAGACTAGTAACAATTACCGTATTGGGTTTCAACCCTGTCAATTGCATCTACCGAAAACTCTTCAAGGTCTCTTGATAATTCCCATTCTGTATGAGGCCGCTAATCATGGCACAACATGTCACAACATGCCTTTTAGACATTTTGTCAAACACTTGGCATGCAAAGTCCACGACACCATGCTTGGCATACATGTCTACGATGAAACTGGCCACAAAATTATCTGATTCAACCCCTCTTTCAACAATAAGATCATGAATCTTCCTGCCCTCCTGCAGAGCAGATAAAGCAGTACAAGCCTTAAGAACATGGGGAAATGAAAAAGAATCTAGCTCTACACCTTCCCTAATCATTTGGTAATAAAGTCCTAGGGTTTCTTGAAACATTCCATTCCTCATATATCCTCTCAGCATTGCATTCCAATTGAAGAGATTTATTGTTGGCATTTTGTCAAACAATAAGCTTGCATCCTACAGACTGTCGCACATGAGATATAGGCTTATGAGTTTTCTACTGAAGTAGAGATCTGGCTCAAATCCACTCGATAGCATGTGGGTGTGGATTTGTTTTCCCTCTGAGAGGGCCTTGTTTCCAGTGCATATCTGTAATAGAAAATTATAGGTAATGGGTTCGAGTTGAATGCCTTGCTGGTCCAGAAAATTCAAGATTTGTATGCCTCTTTCATTCGTCCCTCTTTGCACAGTGAGATTATGTCTGCATTGATTTTGTGCGGGGATGATGTTGGCCTTAGAGCAGCTATAGTGCTGGCTATTATGGTTGAAGCCTTAGCACTCATTATTTCAATGGTTTTCTCAGAAAAACACAGTATGTTGTTGACATGGGCTTAATCCATTTTTCGCATAAAAAATTTGCATGGTTTTGGGTTCTGGGAAAAGCATCCTTGGCTAATTTCAGGGATTGTCGTAAAGATGTCCATGGGTTGCTGAACTCATTAATGCAAGACTAAGACGCTATGCGCAGGAATGGGAGAGAATTAATGTCCAAAAAAATTTCAATTATGGGGTATGAAAAGTCCATTATGGGGTATGAAAAGTCAATTATGGGTAAATGTAAACATTGCTTAGTTATTTCCTCACAATATGTAAGTGGATACAAGGATTCACAAACTGAATTTTTAAGTAGGCGCCACCGATGAATTGGTTATAACCATTGGTCTTGGTAGTGAAGTGGCACACATGAAACTACCACCAAGTCAAAATGTGCTCCTCCATGTTGATGCAATTTTGTGTCTAATATTGGGATCAACATTTAAAATTGAACCCTTCCTAGCCCTTCCAAAGGGTTCTAGCCCAGTGTAAAGTTAAAATTGTCTTTCAAAAAAAAATCTAAAATCTGAATTTTACCCTTCCAATTATAAAGGGCATAATTTATATCAACATTTCAAAAGAAGGGCAACATTTTAAATTACCCATCCATATAAATTTCTCAATATGTTGAAATTCCTATGCTATAAAGTTCAACTCATCATTCAAAACATTGGAAATATGATAAATTATAATCACTTACTCACTCATGTCCTGCACTCACTGTTTAATTGTGTAAGATGGTCGTTTATCATCGATGAATACGAGGCAGTAGCCATAGAGATGTGGCTCTCACTTCTGAGTCACTTGGGGCTGCAATCTAAAGTGTGAAATTTTGTCAACAACTATGACTATAACAAAAAATAACAACTAGTAGTCTACTACTAGGTCCGAAAGGAGCTCAAAATTTTGTGCCTACTACCTATGTGAACCTTGCTACCAATGTCCACTATTCATTCGTCAAAATGAAATTTAAAAGGACTGTTTGATAAGTTCTCCTCTACAAGAATTCATTTCTTGCATGAATATCATGGACTCACGACAACTATAAAGAATACTCAATGTCATGCAAATACAAATACTGGCATGTAGCTAGGATCACAACTATGCAAAAATCAATTTATGCATTGCCATAGAGAAGTTTCATTGGGTACACGATATGGAGAAACAATGGTTATTAATAAAATTAAAAAAAAAATTGTTGGTTCAAGAATAGCCTTCAATTTGATGGGTGGCATGATCGTAATGAAATATCCCTCTGAACTTCCAAACATTTGTGGTATCTCACAACATTTGTCCTCAGCGCTACCAAAATACATATAAAAATTACTTGTCTTTACATCCTCTTCTCTTTAATTCCTCCTCTCATGGTCATAACTAAGGATTATTATGCATGCACATCCTCACCTTATAATACGAATTGGGTTAAGGTGCAAAGACAACCATAAAAAATTGAATGTGTTAAGACGCAAAGACTAAGAGACAACTATAAGTAAGTCTTATATTAAATTTACCATATAAGTCTTTAATTAACACTATCAACTAAGATTTGACACGTTGGAATCTTGTGATCTTCTTATGACTCCTTACCAATGTGATTGCAAGGCATTCTTTGAAGGTGAAGTCCATAATTTTAGGTATTCTTCCTCATTATCATGCCTTTTGGTAAGACAATAAAGAGGGTAGTGGCCTACATCAACATGAAAATCGGTTTCGACATAGAGGTTATAAATATTAATTTTTTTCATTAAATAACGTAAATTGCTACCCGTGACTATCGATTCACCGAATTGTGGACTGGTACAAAACACAACAAATTTTAGAGCTAGAACTTTCTCAAACCTAGACATTAATAAACTTCTTTTGGTATTTTGGTTCAATTTAAAAGTTCGTGTTGAGACTCAAGCATCCATTGATTTGCAATGATTCAATTGACTTAGGCCCCTCCATCACATACATGTATGATATCACGACAAGTGTTGAACAAAAATATTTGATGCCCCAAGCTCGGTTATGTTAGCTTTGCTAACTTGCTTTGTATGTAGGAATTTTTTTTTTAATGTTTTCTGAGTTGTGTATTTATTTTTCTTAGGTGCCCAATCCTTATCATTCTTACATCTCTCAAGATTCGATTGCACGTGAATTCCCCAATATGGTTATGGCATAGTCTAAGTAGTTTTTTTGTATAATGAAGTGTGCTCCAACTTCAAAAATACAATAGAATAGTTGTTATGTTACTGAATTGTAAAATTAACCAGCGTAGATCCAAATCCTAGGCTCTATCAAGCACCGAGATGGATCAAATATCTGGGGATATAAACCTCTTCTTAGGTATCCATTGATTTGATTCAAACCAAAAGACACATCTTTTTTTAAGGTCCACATATAATATTTTTATTATTAATATTTAATATTATTTATGGCCAACATATAATATTTTTTATTATTTTTTATTTTGTTAGGAACGAACATTACATCATTTCCCTACACATGATTTTAAAAACCATATGCAAGGTCCTCCTAAACCATGTACAATAAAACCATGGGTTGTTTAGGAGGCCTTGCACATGGTTTAAAAACCATGTGCAAAGCCTCCTAAACCATGTACAATAAAACCATGGGTTGTTTAGGAGGCCTTGCACATGGTTTAAAAACCATGTGCAAAGCCTCCTAAACCATGTACAATAAAACCATGGGTTGCTTAGAATGTTTTGCACATGGTTTTAAAACCATGTGCAAGGCCAACATTTTTTTGCAGATAATTCAATTTCTTGACCCACATTTTTGTTTACGGATAATTAAATTTTTACTTTTTTATTGTTTTGTTAAGTAGGAAGATTATAACATCTCCCCCATATTAGATTGTTTTATTTTGGCCTATTAGAAAATTTATTTCCCATAATATTCACTATCACTATTATATTTTGCTGACATGTTATAAACGTTACATCATGTTACAAGATCTCTCCCATAATATTCACTATCACTATTATTTTTTGCCGACATGTTACAAACATTAGTAACTTTACATCATGTTACAATATCTCCCCCATACTGGGCTATAGAGCGCCTCTCGGCACAATGATACGCATATGACAACTTACTGTGTTCAAAATAAGTTTCATTGAAAATATAGCATTTTGTTCATGTAGATATTAAGGGGTACTCAATTATTTAAAATTGTAAAAATTTAAAAGAACAATATTTATTTTTTGCATTTTTTGATGAAAAGGTTTAATTAATTTATATTGTCAATTGAGTACAATTATTTATATTTTCCTTTATCTCTGAAGGGCATAGAGAACAAATTCCCTTCCAATTGAAATTAAGGCTCGCCCTTCAAATTTGATCACTGATTGGGATGAAATGCATATTTTGTAGATAAGATATTTAACCAGTTAGGAATATATGCTATTGGGCTGAAATAAGAAATCCATACTGCACTTATTGGATTAGACCTCATGAGGTACTAAAGAATTCAGACAAAAATAGGACCCAATTTTAGTTTGGAATGAAAATTTCACCTAAAACTCACTATTGCAAGTATGTAAGGTAGATGGTCATAAACTTGTGTAGATAAGGAATCCTTGGGCAAATGAAGTTGAGTGGAATGGCCCATGGTCAGACTCTTCACCTAAATGGATAGACAGGATAAAGCACAAATTGAAATGCACTCCTCTGGAAAAAGACGAGATTTTCTAGATGTCATGGGAAGATTTTCAAATAAATTTCAGATCTATATGTGTGTGTTGGGTTTATCCTGATGAAATCCATCATTTTATACACAGACAATGGCATGGATGCAGTACTGAAGCTTGGAAAAAGAGTAGAAAAGAAGTGCATGAAATTCATGAAAAGAAAAACCTTGCAACCTGGGGTCTGGATGTACCTGATGATTATGTTCTTGATAAAAGGTTCTTGGCAGAAGTAAACAGAGAAGTTTGCAGAAGGAGGCTCGTGCACCGTTCGATCATGATACGAGTTCATCATTGCTAGGGGATAAAGCACTAGTTTACCCACTACTGGTTTTTCCTCTTTACTCATATTCAAGATGGTTATTACATCATCCCTATCCAATGATGGATAGAGCAATATTGATATGTAAATATTCCTTACACGTGCCCTATGTAATGATGTGGGTTACTATGTAAAGAACATGAGCCCCATAGACAAATGTTCTATCCCAACAACAAGGTTTTTTTAATCAAGCCACATATTAGTGACCAAGAAGCATCCATGCTGTGACAAACCTCAAAATGGCCACCTTGTCAATTTCACAAGGAAAAGACGAGTTAGGGCCTCATTGTCGGAGTATGTATAACTCGAACACCACATGTTATGGACGAAAACTTTGGATGTTCATCCTCTAACATGACTTGGGTCGCGAGAACTGTCCTTGGTGTACTAAAATTCAAAATGTGACACCACATCTTACTCGTGACATGACAAACATTACCTATGCATGGCCTATGTTGAGGTTCATTTTCCCACACATGTATATAAGGCTTAGAGATGAATTCCATGGACATAGAACCTAGGTTTTTATACCAAACTATGCCCTTATCCCCAAGAAACATATCAAATATTTCAAACTTTTAATTCACCACCATATCAAACTTGGAGGCCAAAGATTATGTATTATGGTCATGTGTGATACCCTGAGTGATGAACATGGCACGTGAACCCCACAGAAATATATGTTATGGCCTAATGCCTTGCCTTTTATCCCTAGACCATGGCATGGGCATCGAGTGCCATCCTTGGTATGTTAATTCTCAAAATGATGGACATATCTCACTCATATGCTAAATATTTCCTATGTAGGGCATGCGTGGTTGTTTGGGGTGCTAGACATGACCCATGAAACCTAAAGGAAACTATATGAACTTAGGACCTAGAAGTTAGTCCCAAGCCATGGCTTAGTTGTAAAAAGTTATTCATGATGTTATACATCCCAAAATGGCTGCCATATCCCACAACTCACAAGACAAAAATTCCCTTTGTAAGGCCTATGTGATGAACTAATGCCCCACACAAAGTTAGGGGTCATTTATGGGTAATTATGGGTAATTAAGGGTTAAATAGTGTTAATTTAGGGGTAATTTGTTGTCTATTATGGGTAATTAAGGGTCGTTTAAGGGTAATTATTGGGTAATGAGATGTGGTAATTAGGGGTTAATAAGGGGTCAATTATGGGTTAATTAGGGGTTAATTAGTGGTAATTAAGGGTCAGTTATGGGTTAAATATGTGTAATTAATTGTAATTATGGGTCAATTATGGGTAAGTAGGGGCCCTTTAAGCCAAGGGGATTAGCTAAACCAATTGTTTCCCATGGGAAAAGACTCTAGTATATGATGAAAGTAATGTGAACATGCAAGCTAAATTTAAACAACAAATGGTATTCCTACTTGAGAAATTGGTTGTACTTGTTAAATTTGTAGATAGGCATTGACAAGAGGGCAAAGCTCTTAAAGGGTGGTACGAGTAGTGTGGCATCCACAACCAAGGTACTCATAAATATGGGATGGCTACCACTTATAGTGCATCAAAATCAAGATCCTCAAGAGACCATTTCACCATAATAATACAAACATGATGAAAGGAACAAAGTTCCTCAATAATAGAATAACCAGTATAAGTAACATATAAATGCCATAAAGGGCAAGTAATGTAAAATAAGATGTATGATAGATGATAGATTACAATTTGTAGCCACCCTTATATATTGTGTGGATAGCCATGAATGAAGGTCTGCGTCCCTTAACCTATTATTACATATCACTAGTTAATATTTAATGTATTTATTATTATTGTTACATTGCCTTCCCCTTAAGGGAAGCTTTGTCCTCAAAGCTGTGTTGATAGCAATGTATGATTTCCTTTGAATGATCGTCTTGGGATCCTTTTCTTTTTTTATTTGTGACATTTGAGGAAATGAGCTAATACGAGTTACAGATTCCCCAGGTGAATTGTCGCATCATATCTGCTGTGGTCCATCCCAGATCTATTTTTATCGGAGCTCTGAGATCATTTTGTGGGATGATTCATCTCAATTATTGCTTAGTATGTCGATATTTTTGCAAGTCCACATAAGTATTCTATGAATATTCATGTTGACTATGTCGTTGGTCAAAATGACGATTATAATTAGGATGTGTGTAAGGTGTAGGTGTTCTTTGTTCTTCTTTCTTTTGGACTATGTCGAGGACTGTCTTCACTTCCTCAATTTGATTTTTAGGTGCATTTTCCTGGATTTGTGTTTCTTGGTTCTCCAGTAGTTTGTTATGATTCTGAATCTTTTCGATTCTTTCATCTTGCGACATTTTTTCAATTTCTAACTTCTTGATTTGATTCTATAGTTCTTGATTACGATTATTTAGAAACTAGTTTTATTCTTGCTTTTCCAGTATTTTTCTTCGAGATCTTCACCGGAGTGTTCCTTCTTGCTACTGTTTTTTAATTTTTTGATCTTTGTAATCAATGTTTTGTTATGATTTCGTAGTCGACAAATCTCTTCGGTATTGCTTGATAATATCCTGTTGAATTTTTTCAATTCCAACTTATGTGTCTTCTTACTATCATCATGTTGTTATTGGAGTCTTTCTTTTTGTTGTTGATGATGATGTAATTATGTTTCCTGGTTTCCTAACTTTTCATGTACTTGCACCAATTCATCTTCTTTGTCGATGACGACTTTGTTAAGACGACTAATTTCTTCTTCCAATTCAATAATATTCCAATATAGATGTTCTTTGACTTTTTTTTACTTTATTATCTAGTTGTCAAGTTTTTGAATGATGCCTTCTAGACGTGATATTTTCTCATCTTTATCTGCTAGCCTTTCTCTGAGTTTTCTTTTACTATCTTCCAAAAATTCAATATTCATTTCCGAGGTAGTAATCCTTAGTTTCTGTTTGTCGATTTCGAATAGTAGACTATTATTGGTGATTTCACACTCTTTTAGCTCATTTGAAACTGCCTGTAACTGTGATTGTAATTTTGGTATCATAGTCCCCATGACTTCTTGAATCCCAATTTTTCGAATTGGCCTTCTTATTTGATAGTGAATTTCGATTGATTGTCTAGCCTTCTTTTCTTTAAGTTTTTTAATGATAGAAGATCTTCTTTAATTAGGTTAAATAACCCCCTTTTTTTTTTCTTTTTTTCCAAAAATAATATTCAATAATATTATTTCTTTCTATTTCTTTTCCTTTTCTTTTGTTTCTTCCCTTTTTCTTTTATAATAATAATTATTAATTAATTAATTAATAATTATATTAATGTTTTTTATAAACTATATATATAGTTTTTTTTTAAATAATAATCAATTATTGTATTAATTATTATATAATAAAAATATTTATTTTATTATTTTATATAATAAAACAAAAAATTGAACTATTATAAATATATTATAATAATTCAAATCAAAGTAAAACTTGGTTGAAGCTGGAAAGCAAAACCATGTGTTTGTTTTACTTTAAAAGCAAAACCATGTGCTTGTTTTACTTTATCTTTTCTTTTTTTAACTTTTCTTTTTCCTTTCTTTTGTTTTTTTACTTTTTTTTTCTTTTGTCTTTTTTTACATTTTTCTTTTTCTTTTGGACAATGTCCAATATTTTAGGGAAACACTAAAATAATGATATAAGCCAAAAATCAAACAAGGTCTAAGAATTAAGGCCAAAGGCCCAGATGAGCCAAACGAGGCTCTGATACCACTTGAAAGGAACAAAGTTCCTCAATAATAGAATAACCAGTATAAGTAATGTATAAATTCCATAAAGGGCAAGTAATGTAAAATAAGATGTATGATAGATGATATATTACAATTTGTAGCCACCCTTATATATTGTGTGGACAACCATGAATGAAGGTCCACATCCCTTAACCTAGTATTACATATCACTAGTTAATATTTAATGTATTTATTATTATTGTTACACATGATCTTCCTGTGAGACCCACAATGACCACGGTGGTTGTGCATATTTCCCAACTATAGTGACTATAGTGACCATAGTCATTGTGTATATTTCCCAACTATAGTGACCATAACAAACCTTTTTTTTTCCTTGAGAGATGTTCGCTTATAAGGCCAAAGATGTAAAAACATTTGATCCACTTCTTCAAAGTAACACTTGGGCATTATTGAAATGCTTGTTGCTTCATTCATTCCATTTTAAACCAAGACCAAAATATCCTTAAGAGTACAAAGAAAGTTAGATTTTTTGTTAAAATTGATATCCACTTCTTGTGCCTTGGATGTTCTTGGTAAAAATGAGGGTATGGATGGGGGGGTTGTCCAAAACAACCTTGCAGGGTGACATTTTGGTAGCACCATGATAGGTGGTATTGTACTACCTTTCTACAAGGGGGGTGGGGGAACTACTAAACACAATGGCCATATTAGTCAATATAAAACCCATTGACTAACAATATTTTTATGGTCAACACCTCACAACTTCTATTACTTGTTATTAACTCCAATATCTTAAGTTTTGTAGTATCGAAAATTATTATGACATGTATCATCATTGTGAACATTGACATTGTCATTGTCATCATCATCATCAATTCCATATGGTACATCAACATCATCTTGATCATCATCATCGTCAACATTAAGTACATCATCAACAAAATCATCGTCATCATTGTCATTATGGTCATGCATATGCCATTAGTGTTCTTAATCACTTATCGACATTAGGATTCATGTCATGTAATTGTTAAGGTCGTTTATATGTTGTTACAACCATTTCTATGATAATAGGGTTGTTTAGATGTCGTTACAGACATGTAGGTTCCATTAGAATCAATTAGGATCCAAAAGTGATACCACATGCATATTCATCGTTGACATCCACATGCACATTGCCATCATCATCATACAATATATCAACATCATTGTCATCACCGTAGTCGTCATCAATGTCATCATCAATATAATTGCGATAAGAATGAGCAAGGAGCCATACTACCTCAGAAGAATGGATGATATAGTCTTATACTTATCAAATCATATCCATATGCTCCATCATAATTATTGTAATGCATCATTATCATGTTGTTACGGCCAATCATATGCCACTAGGGCCTATCAAATGTTGTCGGGGACACTCAAATGCTATTAGAGAAATTTAGGTGGCATTAAGCTAATTTAACCCTCATTAGTATTAATCAAGATCCAAAAGTTCCACGATTATGATCATTTAGGTGCCACTATGATAAATAAATATCCAAAAGTAATATCACATGAATCATTATCATTAACATTGACATTGATATATCTGACGTTATATTCGACGTTTTCTGAACACAATTCCTAGCTCTAAACCTGGTGCATTTCCTAGCGTGGTTCCTTTCAAAATTTCTTGCATTATTCCAGGTGCTATACTTGGATCTATACTTGGTGCTATGTCGGATGTTTTCTAGGCACAATTCCTGGCTCTATACTTGACGCTATGTTGAATGTATTTCCTACCAAAATTCATGGCGCAATTTCTGTCACTAACCCTGGATTAATATATGGTGCTATGTTATTCATGACATTTTTTTGGAAGCTATTCTTGGCGTTATATGGGATGATTTTGTGGATGCTAATTGGGATTTTAATTGGGATGATAATTGTGATGCTAATTGGGACGCTAATTGGGACATTAATTGGGATGCTAATTATCGTCTAAAATAGCGCCAACTTTAAAAAGATATGATAATTGGGATGTTAATTGGGATGCTAATTGGGACACTAATTGGGATGTTAATTGGGACGATAATCGAGACGTTAATTGGGATGCTAATTAACATCCAAAATAGAGCTAGCTTTTAAAAAGGGACGCTAATTGGGATGCTAATTGAGACGCTAATTGGGACGCTATTTGGGACGCTAATAAGGACGCTGATTGGGAAACTAATTGGGATGCTAATTAGCATCCATAATAGCACCAACTTTTAAAAAGAGACGAAAATAATGCCATTAAAAGTGCCATCCCATGGAAAAGCGTCCACTTTGTCCAAAAAATGATGAAAAATACACTTAAAGTGATAGTGGACGCTAAAAAGGAATCTAAAAGAGACGCTAATCACAGGGTATGTTGTAGTGCGTGGAGCTCCATAACATCAAATTGTTGTCACATGCCCCAATTTGCAGAACAATTTTATGTTATTGAGGAACATTATGTTATATTTTATGTTAAAGTTTGTAATTAATGACCAAGTGGGGTCAAGGATAATTTAATGTATTGCAAAATATTTTATTATTAATTAAATAAAAGATGAAACAATAGCTTAGGGAAGCTGTTAAATGAGTGTTTACTGGTCACTTGGTGGAGGAGACTGGGTGGAGAGCATATTGACAAGTGGCAGCATCCTCAAACTACTTCTAGCTGTTTCAAGTGGAAACTTCCCTATATTTGTGGTCAAGATTCCCCACAGATTCCCCAAGAAAGTGGAATAGGAGCAGGTGGCTTATTAAGTAAAAACTGACCCAAAAGACCTGGGCATGCTAATAAAACTTCCCATTGAATACAACTAAGTGAATGAAGTGCACATGTACCACTTAGAGTGATCACAAATCCAGAATGAGCAGCCTTAGTTGTCAGGACCTGGAGAAATGATCAATATAATAGTACTTTAGAAATCACGATTTACTTTTAGTAATTAATATTTCTTATGAAATGAGGTGTTCTATGCAAGAAAAATAAGTAATAACACATGATTTAGAAGAAATCAATAACGTAGTATATTTAAAGTTTAAAAAGGACTCAAATAGATATGAACAACTCCTTAGTCTTTTCTCTAAAAGACAAATATGTAGATATGGATGCAAATTTGTGTAACATATCTTCTCGTTATGAAATTGTTAGGCCACTATACTCTTTTGGCAGAAGTGGAGCTATTCTCAATCTATAATCCCTTGAAATGAAGAATATGCATATAACTGAAAGTACAAGAAGAAAGTTTATTGGATCAAGTACTATGGTAATAAACTTAACTACACATAACCCTTTCCTTTCCAGTAGTGCTATTATGATCATTTTTGTAGTTTGACAACTTTAAAATTACCAACAATACCTTTTACAGGGTCAAGCTGCAAACAAACATTTGTTAACTAGCATCTTATCCTATGTTAGTGGAGTATATTTCTCGATCTTGAATTTTACTGGAATAAATTGTTTACTTGTAAAAGAACCATTACTCCATTGTGTTAGCTGTAAGCTAAGTAAGCGTCGATATCAACTAATATTTATTCCTACTTGACAAAAGAAAGTAATAACACACTTAGTATCAGAGTAAGTTGTAGTTTCCTTTCTGTCTTTTAAAAAAAATAAAACTGTTGCGTTAAATATCACTAACCTAGCACTTCAACATAAACTAATAAATTATATAGAGCTAAAGAAATACAATGCTCTTTGTTATTTATAACTGCTTGAATATCCGCTAATAGTTATTGGCTATTTAGCAAGTAACACTTATTGGCTCTTTAGCAAGGACAACCTTGACATTTTATGTTACATAAAAATAAAATAAAAATTACGATTTTTTGGGTTATTACACTTGCAATAACCTGTAAGCTTGCTTAGTTTTAGTATTTACTTCTAGGATAACTTGTAAATATTAGTCTTTGGAGATTTGTCTTGGATTTTCAATTTACATATTTGAAAATAATTTAAATTGAACGAGATTCATTTTTGGTTAAGTGTAATGGCGTCCTTCAACAAATATGTGTAAGCTTTTGGGAGTTTCATTAAGTGTATATCAATATTTAGTTAAATCTATGTAAGCTCTACGGAAACGCATTTACTGCATAACAATATTAATGAAAACAATTTGGAATTGGGGTTAGATATATATTTTCAATGATATAAATAGATTTTATTACAATGTTATTCCATTTGAGAAAATTGCAATGGTCATCAATATCTCCATTACCTTAGCATAATTTCTGAATTCCTCTCTTCCAAAACAATTCGATCTAGGATATGCACTCTAGATATCTATGATTTGATCATGCAACTGTAAGCATAACTCCGCACATGGTTACTCTTTTAATCAATTTTTCACTAATTGATATCTACCTCCCTAATATTTCGTGACCATATTCACACCACATTACCATAACTGTCAAACCAAGCTTTGTTGTAGTCTAACCATTATCCTGTCATCTCTAAATTTCTCTTTTCCCAAAGCATGTCCATGTTGGATGATGCATTCCTTGTGTGGAATGCAACATAAAATTGGATTTGTATATGGATTTAAAAAAGGTTCAACCACATCATGAAATTTTCAAAATTTCTCATAAGAGAAATCAACAATAGATGCTAATGTTGTTAAAGCACCCTCTCGCATCATCTTCCTTCCATTTTGTAAAACATTTGGCTTTCTCATTGTACCATATGAATACGGTGCCAATTTATCAGGTGAATAATTTATGTTGAATCCTATCATTTTTTGTATGCATTTGATGGTATGATGGTGCACTAGTTTAAGTGGTTTACTCGTTTATTTCTTGATAAATTATTACATCTATTGATTTAGATGCATGAGTATTTTCTTACTGAGAACTACTCTATGATGTATATGAGTTGATTATTCAAATGTAATCATTACTTTTGTTTTTTCATTAATTATACACCTCTTTATATCTATCCCCCTAACTATGTCTGCATTGGCACTACACCATTATTGTTGCACTAATTTGTTGCAGTGTAATTATTAGCTTGACGTCTTACAATCCTTTGTAATGGAATGCTACCAAGATGAGGAGACTCTTGAGATTGTGATTATGCTCTATCATTAAGGACATATCACAAAAATGAAACTTTGTCATCCTTGGATTCATTTACACATGTTTTATCAGTTTGCAATGGTTAGCTTCATGCCACATTCTTCCGTTTGTTCAAATGTGTGTTGTAAAATATAATGTTTATAAGAATGTAGAGATGCATTGTTGCATTTTTCCATAAAGTCCTTAAGTACAAATCTAGCAATGTGGATTGATAGAGGAAGTATTAATGTGGAATGAAATCCCATTAGCATTATATCCAAATCAAAGTCCATATGGAAATGATGAAAGATAAGCAAAGAAACTTTGATTTTGGAAAATCAATTTTATGTGTGAAATCCATACTTTAGCCTCTAAGGCACTTTGCACATGTTTTTGGTGATCCACCAAGTTGAGTTTTTGAATCCAAAAGGGATAACCTAGACATTTTTGGAGCATACAATTGACGAAATTCAATTCTAAGGTACACAACTATGAAACTATTGGGCATATGGACTCTTCTTTTTCTTGCTATGTATATGCATACTTATTGTATGCATTGTTAATAGGTTAGATGTAACTTTCTATGAGTTGTAGGTTATGCTCAATCCTTAGAGCAAGCTCTAGGTTTTGCTGAGATGGTAGATGGTGGACTATGCTCCCTACTCTTTACATGTATCCTTTTGCTTTATATCTAACATTTTGATGTGGAATGGGCTCTCACTAAATGATTTGTAGGTTATCCTTGATCATTAGATTGTTCCTTGATGTTTGGTGCCAATGGAAATTGGTGGATTATTCCCCTTCCTCTATGTACCTTCCTTGTTATTTCATGTCAAATTTGGTTCTAAAGTTGGACTCCTAGCTAGAGAACGATAGAAAGAACTAGTTAGGATATTTAGAAGTAGAGTACCTACATTCTTGCATTTGAAATCATTAAAAAACGTAAGAACCAATATGACACATTCTGGCTTAATTGGTAGCATTTGAGAACCAACAATGAGTTAGGATGCAATTGAAGGGTTCACCATTTCAAAATAGGAAGGTGTAGTTTGCTCTTTTTTTGGGTGAAAATGTTTAGTTGACTTAGGACATTTTCTTGCATCAACAAGGTGAATATCAATTCTTATATACACAAGACACAGAAACAAGGTTAGTTTAAGTTAACATACATGGGAAAAATTGGAAAGTCATGCAACAATTGTGATTGTGCTTGCACTAGCATTCCGTCATCATTGTCATTAGATGGTGACCCCATCAACAATTAGCTTCAGATTGGTTATAGTCACAATTTTTTTTACCACTAAGCAAGGACTTGCAACATCACTGCTATTTATCTTGTTTATTATATGCATCTTATTACTTCATTTTTATTCACTTTCTTCATAATTGAACAAGTTACTTTATTAATATTCACCTTATTCCTCATGTAACTTTTTGAAGGGGCTTTCTTAATAGTACTCTCTATATTATAGATGACAATAAAATTCAAAGGATAATCTATGACATCTCTACATAATGGTGATAATATAAAATTTTGACATGAATTCCCATGACAAGAAACAATGTAGATCCATCTTAACTAGGGATCTATATGCATTCAGAGGGATGGAATCCCTTTAGGTGCAAACCTTTATTGAATATTTTCACTCTAGGAAAGGTTTGCACCTCAATGGATTTGATCCCTCTTAATGCATTATAGATCAAGGGTTAAGATGGATCTATACTGGTATGAATATCACTTCAATACTTTGGAATAATTTTGAAAAGTTAAGCATTTATTAAAATTGCAATGTTATCAATGACGATAAATTAAGATCAAGAACACGAAACACATGATAAGCCTTACTTTTGAAGTTTTGTATCAAAGATAATAAATCAAGACCAGGAACATGAAACACGTGATCGACCTTGTCTTTCATGTTTTGTTGTGATAAATATGCCAAAATTTCAAACTTCAATTTTTTCATGTAGTGTCCTCATTTCATAATACTAAACATAGAATGGGTAACGATGACACATGCTTCCAAATTCCACCCCTCAGAGACCTTATCCGCATAATAATCATGAACAACATGCAAGATACATTGATTTTCATAGTAAAAAATAAACATAAATTTTGCATTATCATAAAGAAAAATAGCTTATTTAAAAGTTATCTTCCACGAAACTATACTTATATAGTGCATATACCACCCCTAGGATGAGTAGGGAAAAAGGACAAAGCTATAGGATTCTCTCTCTCATCCCAAACCTTTTTCTTTCATGCTCAACCAATCTACTCACTACAAAGTATTAAGTGCATCTCATCCAACCATCAACAACAAATGAACTCTCTTCCATTGACCCACACAGCCACCACACAACAGAAGGAATATCTACCCCTTCTCTACTCAACAATGTCAAAAAACTATTCTTCCCTCCAATGCTCTTCAATGTGAGCAAATAAAGCACAATCTACTATTTTATTTTTGAGAATTGATCACAAGATTAATACATGGCTTTCAAGTATCAAAAGAGCAACAAATGCATAGGGGTGAAGGTTTGCCTAACTTTTCTATCCTCTATGCTCACCTATAGCCATCACCCTTTCATCAAAATTTTGCACTTCTCTATTAATAGTGCTAACTTCAGTCAATCCCCCTACATGGATAGCAATGGGGAACACCATGGAGAACACGCCAATTTCCTCTAGCATGAACATGTGAGAATCCTTGTATGACTGCCAAATGAAAAGATTAGCGAAAATGATAGTTGAACTCAACCAACCCTTCCATAACTACATGACAAAACTTTCCCACCAACCTCTTATAAGTATTTAGTGGTTGGTTTTAATAAATCAAAGAAGATAAACAACTTCATTTAAGAAACATGGTGAAAAACTAAATAAATTTTAAAAATAATGCTTCCATTTGTTTACATCAATTCTAAATTGTAATTACAAGGCACATGTTGAAAAAATGGATGAATTTTATGAATTACAAATTCTGTCACTCATATATTCTTCCTCAAGTCAAGGCACATAGTAAAAAAATAGATAAATTCTAAAAATTACTCATTCTTTTATAGTTTACACCTCTTCTTAATTGTTAAAATGGTTAAACAAATGTCCATACTTTATACATTTAAAAAAAAAAAAACCCACAGGGATGAAGCATGCTTCTTTGTTAAGAAATTCTAACAAGTCATGTCCATTCTTTTTATTCAAAGTTTAAAGTTGGCGGGTCCATGGGAAGAGAAGCAGCGAGAAAAGAAAAGAAAACAGTGTGGCCATTTCCTACTCTTCGCTACTTACCTTTGTCTCCAAGCTTCGTATTTATTACCTTTACAGCTGAGCTCCCCTCTCTCATCTCCTTCTCTGGAAGGCAGCCTTTATATACAAGTAGAACTGCACTCTCTATATCATACTTTGCAGGCCGTGTCTAACTCTGTGCAGGACTGACTCAGCGAGCTGACAGTATTATTATTGAAGTGAAATTTGAGATCATAATTATCAGATGGCAGACTGGGCGCCTGTGGTATTGGGAGTCATTCTATTCATATTGCTGTCGCCAGGGCTTGTGATTCAGATCCCTGGAAACAGGCGAGCTGTGGAGTTAGCCAGTTTTCAAACAAGCGCCAAAGCAATTTTCGTACACACCATCATGTTTTTCGCACTGTTTACTATTTTACTCCTCGCAGTCAAAGTTCATATCTACAGCTAATCAAAATTATGTGTAATATTTTATAAGAAAGGAATGGAAATTAAGTTGTTTTTAGTTAATTAACTATGCATGAACATGGATAGATCACAAGTTTAGGTATGTTTTGGTGTTCTTATGTAGGCATTCTGTTCCACAACACTGGACTCATTTCTGTCTACCTATGCTAAAAATGACCTATTATCAATTTCTCAATTGCTATATATATAATTGTTTATTTTAAATATAGAAAAACTACCATAAAATAAACATCTTTAATTGTAATTATGTTACATAATTACAAATATGAGTATCTTTTAACTTGCAAATTAGACATTGGATATAGAGTGCTAGTAAGTAATTTTTTTATGCTTAAATGATTTGAGATTCTTTATTAAAAGCACAAATTTCCACAAGTTGGTTTGTAATTTCTCTTTGCCCTTTGTTTAGTCAGCTGATAGTTAATGGAGGTAGTTTATTAAAGGATGGATATCAAAGGAACTTTAATGTCAGTAAATGAGAGAATTGGATGCTTTTTATGTTGAATTATAAAACTAAAAATACTAAAACAATATATGTAACTAGTTTATGCTTCATTAATATATAAGATAAACTTGAACTATTAACATTAACATAAATGTATAAACCCTGGCCTTTTGGACTTAAAGTGTAACATCCCAAGAAAGATATGCATACCTACCTTATCTTTCCAAATTTACATAATATAAAGTATAACTATACACCAATAATGTGTGTTTGTATTTTTTATATTTATAAGTTATCAAAAATTAAATATTCATAATATAAAGTATAACTATATACCAATAATGCGTGTTTGTAATTTTTATATTTATAATTATCAAAAATTAAATATTCATGCATATGCAAAACTCATTATATTTTTAAGTTTTTGCATTATATGTAAGTTTTTTTAATCCAATAGAGAGTACAAGATTTTATTTTAATGTGAAGTACGCGTATCTCATGGGAAAAGAAGGGCATAAATGAAAGAAAATAGGAGTTTGAAATATAGTCATAGGGAAGGAAATAGTTATTTATATTTAAAATATTTTTTATTATTGTAATGATTATAAAATATTTTAGAAAATTATATTAAACAATATAAAAATGTTATTAGCAAAATATTAATTTTCAAAATGTATTGTTAAAGAGGAGAATATGACTTTAGGAAATGTTTTTTTTTGGAGTTGTTGCCTTTTTGTTTGTGTATGTAGCTAGGTAATCGTAAATATATTTTTTCGAGTAACTTTGAAAGAGCGGATTTTTTTTTTCTCTCAAAAATATGCCAATAGTTGTTATTATGGAGAATCAAGGTATAGCCATATTACATAATCCACTCAATCATTACGTAGGGGATCAACAAGAACATCATGTCACTTGGAAGAGATGGGAACATAGGAGGGCTATGCATTATCTAGCGAAGGATGGGGCATGGTAATTTTAATAGAAAGGTGCATGCACGAGAGTGTTTTGGAGAAAAATATTCATTGGGGACAGAGGGTGAAAGGGATAGAGGAGTATACAAAACTAGAGAGTGGTGAGGGTTTACAATCAGGTTTGGGATGCAAGTTGCATCACAAACAATCGAATATGGTTGAAGTTTGGACTTCAACATATATAGGTACCTCCATAGTAGTTGCAAGTTTTGGGGTGTTCTATGGGATTTCTTCAATGATGATGGTTGGGGAAGGAGGTTGCTAATCAATGAGTAGCAAGGTACACTATCTAGGAGAGGTTCAATTAGTGGAAGTTTAATGGTGAATATTGAAGAAGTTGAGAGATTCAAGGTCAATAATATTCATTGGGTGTGTGGTGTATGACACAAACATTTAGTACATGTACTGGAAAATGTACATGATTGTTGAAGGGAAATTCAGTATAGGTCACTTAGATCCTTCAATAAACATTGGAACTTTGTTGATATAGCATAGACAAATAGTATTATTCTTTCCCTTTCATAGATTAATGAATATGTCATAATATTTGTGTAAAGGACCGATACTTGTAAATAGATTCTAGGTCCTCTCGTTATACGTTAAGCAAGAAGAAGAGATGTTAGCATCAAGACTCTTCTAACACCTGCACACAAGTAAACGACAACACCTTTACTCTTTCTTTTGAAAATTATGATATAGAAACAAAATTAAAATTGCATGTT
>LPNX010241855.1:220829-235034 GCA_001517045.1 Pseudotsuga menziesii | reverse complement strand
GGGGGGGTAGTGGCGAGAGAGATATTTTTGTTTTATTTTATTATTAAACAAAAAAGTTACAACATACACTTATTTAGGTTTTCACTAAGGATGACATCTTCACCGAAGCCCAAATTACCTCTTTTTTTTATCTTCTTCAACCAATCTCTCACAAATCATTTAGACCATAGGCTAAATGGGGATCTGAATGAAGGCTATAAAAAACCATAAGAAACATACACCAACTAGTTATAAAGTTATAAAAGGATTCACAATCAAGAGTAAGTTCTCCTAGCTTCTCCCAAAGAATGCAAAGCTTCCCCAAGCTTTCCCAAGCTAATCTTTTCCAACCTCAAACTCTCAAATTATACATAATTAATCACTAATCCCAAAAATGATTTAAAATATATAACATTGAAAAAATCATGGAGAAAAATTAAACTAGATGTAAGCCACTTTTGGGTATTTTGTAGTGAAGCATGGACTCACATTCCTGATGAGAAAAGGAAAGAATTACAACCTAAAAGTGAGAAGTGCATTTTTGTTGTGTATTCTAAATATGTAAAAGGTTATAGACTTCTTCAACCTCTTTCCAATGAAATTATTATTAGGAGAGATGTTAAATTTGACGAAAATATCTTAAACTACAAGCCTAATTTGGAGTTTGTGCCATCTTGTATTCCCAAATTTTCTAGCAGCGATCATATTATGGCTTATTCTTGAAATGATTATAGTTATGATGAAAATACACCTCTGCTTACTCACCTTCCTCTAGTTAGGTCCATTGAACATGAATCTACATCGACACTACCACTTCCTAGATGGATCCATACAACACAAGGAAAAACTAGTGATATTGCTAGTGATCCTATAGATCAACATGTTACACATTCACAATTCTAGTGAGCCTCCTCTATTTTATCTCAAGCTGTAGAAACTCGTGATATAGAGACATTTCTAGAAGCTTCTAGTAATCTAGATGGGACACAACAATGAATGAAGAATATTGTTCCTTAATGGAGAATGATACTTGGGATCTTGTACTTCTTTTGAAAGGAAAAAATCGTGTTAGATGTAAATGGGTGTATGGAACTAAGTTTTCATTATATGCAAGTGTTCAAAGATATAAGGCCTACTGAGTTTCTAAAGGATTTTTAAAAGTTGAATGGATTGAATATAATGAAACCTTTGCATCCATAGCTAAAATGATTTCTATTTTCCTTCTTCTATCCTTTGCCACTTCATATAAATGGAAGGTCCATCAAATGGATGTTAAATATACCTTCTCGCATGTGGATTTTCAAAAAGAAATTTAAATTGAAAAACCTCTTGGATATGTTTAGAACGACTCCAACCTTGTTTTCCACCTATTATAAGAAAATATCCCTATCGATAAGTTGGCATCTTCTTGGGATTAGAAGCATCCCCTAGTTTCCTACCCAATATAGAAAGACAACAAATAGATTCTATAGTCCTCCTCAATCTAGCTCATACATTAACAAACAATCTATGGAAAGACATAAAAGGTAGATGGTCTATCTCACTTTTGATAATTGTCATCGTTGCTCCTAAGCTGCTCCAACTTCTAGCCTTTAATCATGGGATTATTAACTTGTTCACAATGGCAAGACAAAACCTTCTCCAAAGCGATATATGTATAAACAAAGTTCTAACCATGAAAATAGACAATTTCATGAATTCACCATTAAAGACATGAAAGTGGGAGGAATATGCTAAGTTAGATTAAAAGGAAAGCAATAAGGAATCCATACAACATCTGTTATACCTGAATTATCCTTGATTTGAACCCCTTTAATACTCTTAAGATCACAATATCCACCTCTTAAAGTGTTTCCCTCCAAAAGTTACAGAACCATAAGTTGGATGCTCTTCGAAATCACCTCCATTAGCCCAATGATGGCCCTCCTTAAGTAAGGTTTGGGGAGTCCAACCACTAGAAGAGGTTTTAGGATCTAGGAGATGATAACTTGGATAAAAGATATCCAACATGCCATGGATGGAATGTGAGAGAGAATTTGAAGGGAAAACTATTCCCACCAAAATCTCTCGAAAGATCAATATCCCAAAACCTAGGGATAGACCTAAATAGATATTTCCGCTCCCCCAAAGTGGTGTACATGGTGAAAATTTGGAATTTTTTCTCCCCCATAGGCATGCAGGGTGCAAAAATTTTGTAATTTTTTCTCCTAAGGAAACTAGAAGGGCACAAAAATATCAGGAGGAGTTAAATTTGAGGATTGGTTCAAGTGGTTTTTTACCCCTTGTTGGATTTACTTCCAAGTGTGACTAGGGAAGGTATCGACATCATGTCAAAGGATCCTAACACTCCCAGGAGGTACAAACATCATTTTTTTCATGGTGATATGACATGAAGACCCTCAATGGTACATGGTGAGCAAGTGCGAACCTTAAGGATAACATTGGAAAAGTGCGACACTTAAGGACAACAATGGAAAATTGTGAAACTTAAGATGACAGTCGGATGTAACTTGTGACACTTAATGACGACACACATGTGTGTAAATTTGAGGTATAACATATTCATGCTAAAATGCGAGGTCATAGGAAACTGATGGCCAAAATACTTTACCAAAAAAAAGTTTTCAGGGATATCTGAAAGAGAGTCGGAGAAGGGCTGCAAACCAAAAAATGAAAATATATCGACATCATTCCTAAGGCATGAATACCCATGGTAGAAACAACTGACTCAAATCATGGACACCAAATAATAAATCATGGATCCATGAAATGTTAAAATAATGTAACTAAGGAAGATATTCTATTGTACTTATTATTATATTATTGTTGTCTCTCCTTTCTAGAGATGTTGTTCCTATGATTAGGGATGTCATTGATGTATTTGGTCATGTCGATTATTGAGGTGAAACATCCATCGTAAGTCGGGTCAATAGTACCCAGAAAAGAATTATTAAAATGTATTTTTGCGTCTCTCAAGACAAGTCGGCCCTGTTGGGAAGGTGAATTCGGTACTTGATCTAGGTAGGTATAGGTGGCCACCCACCTATTCCACTGGCTCAAAATAGTTTCTCATGTTGACAATTTTCTTGTAATTTTCTATGGTTTTTCAGGTCCCAAACTTTTGGGGTCATTTTGAGGCCTTAAACGACATTTTTGGCGATTCGGGGGGTGAAATAGTAGCCACCAACACTCATTTGGCTTTGGTTGAAAGTTGTAAATATCAGATAGACATTTCCAATGGGATATCGAGCGCCCCAAACAGAGATCATATGCAAAAGTTATGATCCCTAAAAGTTGATTGTTCAACTAACCACCTTGGGGCCACAAATTTTATGACAAAACATCTCCTATGGTTAGGTTTAGGGTTTTCTGCCTCTCCAATACTTTATGATAAAATTCCCTTTAGCCTCCTTTTGTACTCATTTTTTCACGAGTGAGAGTAGCCGCCACATCGCTTCTCATAGATATGACTACCACCATTCTAGTTGATTTTGTTTTACAGTTTTTTCTATTTCATTCATTTAATAGAATATGAGTTTACTACATCATTGTGTTTATTGCCATATATCTATGTATGCGAATACATATATGCTCTTTCATTTTGTTCTCACATAAATTTGGATCAGTGGTATTGGAGCATTATGCTCTTGTGGTTTCTCAGTGCATGTCCTCGACGAGATATGAATATTGAGAGTTGGGTCTCGAACTAGTTGAGCTTGGGGAAAATATCTCTCGTCATCCCAAGCATCCTCACATGGAAGGAGAGGAAAATAAAGATGATGGAGCAGGATATCCTATAAACTGTTTCTTGAGGAATCCCTTGCGTGATAGAGGAACGAGATGATGGATAAATTTTCCCATATCCTTCGAAGAATGTCGATGGCGGCGGTTGCACCTTCAACGAGCATCCATTTCAGGGGTGTTAATCCATTCAAGGTACAAGTTAACTTTGAAATCCCCTTATTTAAAGGAAATATAGATGAAGATGCTTTGGAAAAATGGTTGACTCTATTAGAAGGTTACTTCTCTATTCAATTTTTTTCTGACAGTGAAAATATCACCTTCGCGGTCCTTAAGTCCACCCCCCCATGTCAAAGACTCATGGGATGGGTACTACGAGACGCATGCGAGGGATGAATATAAAATATTCAATACATAACCTACTTGGGAATATTTTTTTGATACCATCAAAGAGGAATTCTAACCTATAAGAAACTATGATGATCAATACACCTGGTGGATGGCATTGCACCAAGAAATATATCGAACAGTGTCGAAGTATACTAATATAGCCTATCAACTGCACTCAAAACTGGGTATTAGAGACTCCAAAAGAAACTTTGTTATAAAGTACCATAGTGTCCTACACAGGTACATTCAGTCAGAGATGTATTTCCTGGACATATCCTCACTAGGAGTAGCTTACCAATATACCATCAAGTTCAAGCAAAATTTTAAGTGAAAAAATACGCGGTATTTTAGGTCTACAAATTAGCAACAGAAGCCGGGAAAATGTGGCCCTAATTCACAACCAAAAGGAAAGGGAAAGGATGGAAAAATTCTCAACAATCATTCCAAACCACAGGAAAAGAAGGGTAATGGGAAATTGAAGAAGGACGCTGCTAAGTGGTGCGAGTTCCACAAAATCCCTTGGCACAACACCGATGAAAGTCACTCAAAATAATCATTGTTGACTAAGAAAAAAATCCTCGGATCTAGACTCTAACTCACATAATGATGCCAATAAATAAGGGGGTAATAATATCATTGATATAGAACCTAGTTCCACCATCACAACTATAAAGATACAACCAGAAGAGTCAAAGGAGCCAGAGGAAGTGGAGCACATCTTACATTTGAAACAATGGGTGTAGGGACTCCACTACAATTCATTGCCAACAATGGTATTCATAAGAACCTCATATTGGTTGAGGTTGTCAAATTATTGAAGCTTCTGACGGTTCCACATTCACAACCCTACAACATTGGTTGTCCAAGCCATGGACAAGAGATCCATACCAGTCAACAATTTCACCTCTCCTATGACATAAAGCCCTTCAAAGATGAGGTAATGTGTATTGTTTCCCCACTTGAGTTTTTTTATGTTCTTTTATGAAAACCATATTTGTGGAAACATCATGTTGTGTATGATTCTAGACCTTGTAGTGTCATTATTACTTTGGGAAAAAACTCTACAGGATACGAGAGACACTTTCTACTATTGGCGCATTGTCTCTCATCACAACGAATCAGTGCAGGAAGGTAAGATCCAATACAGGGAAATCCATACTCTTCATGGTTTGTTCTAAGTGGGAACGAAAGATCACAACAAATTCCACCACCTCCACACAAAACCCCTCTATGCAGCAGAAAAAGGTGGACAAGATCGTGAAACAATAGAAAGAAATATTCACCACACCTGTCAGGATTCCAGTACATTGTTAGGTCAAGAATTCAATTGATTTGATCATTATTGTACCTTTACATAATGGGCCAGTATTTAAGTGTTCCCTCATGGATAATGAAGAAATCAAACTCCAGATTCAATATTTAATCCAAAAGGGGCACATTCGACCCAACTCCTCACCTTGTGGGAGCCCAATTGTGTTGGTACAAAAGAAATATACAACATGGTGACTCTGTATTGACTAATGAGCTCCAAACAAGTTCACAGTATGGAATCGATATCCCATGCCCCGGATTGGATACCTCCTCAATTAGATCAAGGGGGCCAAGTATCATTTTCACCAAGATTGACATGAAGTTTGGCTATCATCCAGTGCCAATTGAGCATACCGATGTCTAGAAGACTGTCTTCAAAATATTGGGAAGGCATTTTTGAGTGGTTGGTCAT
The DNA here is from genome assembly GCA_001517045.1 of Pseudotsuga menziesii. Classification (NCBI taxonomy): domain Eukaryota; kingdom Viridiplantae; phylum Streptophyta; class Pinopsida; order Pinales; family Pinaceae; genus Pseudotsuga; species Pseudotsuga menziesii. The sequence continues at coordinate 229,201 of LPNX010241855.1, read as the reverse complement.
GCATTTAGGCTTTAATAATGCTCCAATAACCTTCATGGCGATGATGTATGAAATTCTACGACCATTCACTAATTCTTTTGTGGCTGTATATCTAGATGATATCCTCATCTATAGTATAACGTGGGAAGAACATTTGTAGCATATCCACCAGGTCCTCAACACCCCGTGAGGACCTGGGAAGAACAAGTTATATGCCATTCTAGAGAAGTTCTCATTGGCATGGAAAGGGTTTAGTATCTAGCATACATTGTGGAAGAACATGGTGTTCATGTAGATACGACCAAGATCCAAGCCATTCACAATTGGTTGAGCATGACGATTCTCATAGATATTTGTAGCTTCCTAGGCCTTAGAAAATTCTCTCGCATATTTGTGTTGGGATTCTATAATATTGCTTGGTCCATTATCCAGGTGACCAAAGGTGTATCTAATGCCATGTTCATTTGTTCCAAGCCATAACAAAACACATTTGAGGATCTAGTGCTTATGTTCGACACTCATCCTTACCTTACCAGATCTACAATAACCCTTTGAGATCGAGACAGATGCTTCATAATACATTGTTGGTCTAGTCCTCACTCAGCATGGCCATCCAGTGGCATATCACAATGAGACACTTTTAGATATGGTATGTAAGTACCACACCTTTGACAAGGAAATGTACTCCATTTTCCAAGCCTACCGCCAATGTAAGCATTACATCCTTGGAAAAGAAACAGTCGTCCACGCTGATCACAAGCCCTTGTAGTTCATGAAAACCAAAGGAAATTTACATAATGAACGCCACCAGAAGTGGTCCACTTACTTGCAGAAGTTCCACCTGGATATTAAATATAAGAAAGGAAACACCAATCGAGTTTTTGATTGCTTCAGTCGACTTTCGGTGGAAACATTAACCACGATACTCAACTCTTGTGACTATGATACCTCTAGGTGGCCTCAACTATATGCCAATGATCCTGAGTTTGCTCCTATATATCAATCCTTGTGTGTATGTACACCAGTGGCAGACTTCCATATTCAAGAAGGATTTCTATGCCACTTGTGCCATCTCTGTGTTCCTTTAAGCGAGCATGGAAAAATGATTTGGTAAGTGCATTACAGTTAGGTGGGAGGGAACTTTGGTATTGATAAGACAATGGCAGTATTTCATGAGTATTTTTATTGGCCCAAACTCCGACAAGACGATGACCGATATATTAGATCTTGCACTTCCTACACCATTGTAAAACCATCTGTTAAAAAGAAAAGGTTTTACACCCCCCTTCCCACTCCAAATGGGCCATGGGAACCTGTCTCCATCGATTACATGTCAGGGATACCTTCAAATAACCATTGTAATGACTATGTGTTTGTGGTCATATATCATATTCTACATCATTTGGTAGTAATACATATTCATTTCTAATTTAAATTAAATGAGAATGCTTTATTTATTGTTGCACTATGTTCTACCTTTAGTTATCCTAAACAATTTTGACAATAAAATAAACCAAGTTATATATGATCTCGACATGTACATGAGGTATGTAAAAAGTTATAATCGATAATTTCACTATAGAACTTGTTAGTATTTTCATTTTTTGGTTTATATATTTTAATGTTGACACATCTAAATTTATTTGCACATGTAGGTGGTTGTTATTTAAATAAATTATTAAAGAAGATATAAAATATTGTAAAAAATGAATTCTCCATCTCATGTGTGAAAATGAAAAATTATCCACATCCAAGTTTTTCAATAACATAATACTACCTCATACACTTAGTTGAGGATATTGAATTATGTGGACTCATACACAAAAGGTCAGTGTGGTTGGTAGAGAGGAACTTGAAGGCATTGAAGGATTTTGTTAGACAAATATCATGTCGATGTTTAAAAATAAGAAAGTAGAAAATTCACTTTAATTTATTTTTTTAAAGTTTAATTAAGAAAGTAAAAAGTCAACCTTGCTAAAAGGTCAACCTTCACTTGAAGTCCACCTTAAATTGATGTCAAACTTGGATTGAATCCAACTGAATACTTAATCCAACCATGATTCATTAAAGTTAGCATGCCTAACCAACGGTCAAATATGGGTTAATATAGTTTGTTGGAAACCTAATCCTCGTGATTATGGTTCCACACAAAATGTAAATATTGTAAATAAATTGAGAATATGAATAGTCACGTAGGGAGATGAAAAGGTTGAATGGAATATGAAGAGAAACCACCATATCCATTGTATAAATAAATAATTTTTCATTGAATATAATTGAATTGAGATTTATTCAATCCTACAGTGGTATCATAGAGGATACCTTACATAACTCCTTCCTATTGTGTTTCAGTCCTAGCATCCTCTTTCCAGACCGCTGACTTATATTGTGTCTATCCTATGCTTAGATTTGAATGTTCCACCCAATATTTATCCTTCATTGTTGTTGTACACACTCATAATCATTATCATTCTGATACCCAGCTACATGTTCCTCTTTGGTCTGCCTCAGAACGTTTTCCTACCAGATTGCAAGCATTTAATTGTATGCACTACTCATTGGGCATTTCCAGACCTGCATCTGATATATGAAATGGTTTGTTTCCTCAATTTGTTGCATAGTTTCAACTAAATATTTGCTGGAAAATTAAATATTGTTCAAGAGGGTGAAATACATAACCCTAATTTGGAGTCACATTGTTTTCACCATCTCATTTCATGGTTCATTATTTCACTTTTCTACCGTGGATATTCCCATCATTCCATTGTATTTCCCATTCTACTGCTAAGTATAGCATCCTCTCCAATTATCAATTATTTCCAGTGATTGTATTGTACTTTTTTAAGTTTTGTGGGATGTGAGGAGTCAATGAAATAAATTATTGAATTTTTTTGAAGCTGTAATATTATATGTTAATCAACTACAATTTCCTGGTGTGAATGAGCTCATGTACTAAGAACTCGTGGTGTTGCATAATCATTTTGTAATTTTCAAAGGAGCACGGACTTAATCCTGCCTCCCATATTTTTCCTTCAAGTATTATGTATGTCATAGTTTTCATATTAGAGATACACTCTTTGGCATCTATTGTTGGTGTTGTCATTACTGATAAGGACACATATCCAAAATGGTCCAGAAATATCAAGTGAACCTTTATATATAATTACCATTGAGATGATATTTGTGAAAGAAATACTATTTAGATAGAATCAGATGCAGACACAATCATTGATCCAAATCCTCCTACATTAGAGAAAGAACTTGTTGTTTGGAAGTCTAGAAATAAGAAATCCCTACCTATGATCACTTACACTATCACTAAAGAGGTGAGCAAGCATATTTTTTCTGCAAAATCATGTTTTCAGGCTCTAAAGACACTGAAATACTTGTATCACTCACATTTTAGTATGGAGATAATTCAATTAATGTTAAAATTATTTAGTTTGGAAGTAAAATATAATGATCATATGTTGGTTGCATATGGGATCAGAGAAAGCATGCATAAGATACAAGAATCAAGAATTAAACTTGTCCTTCAAATTGAAACATTTGTAAAGTCACTTTATCCAACTCACTCCTACTACCTTGAGTCCCTGCGAGAAAGAGACAAGTTTAAAGACCCAACATTTGGTATCCTGGTAGAAAATATTGCAGGCAGAGAGAAATCCTTTGGAAATAAATCAAGCGATCCTATTGGAGAATACATATTCTTTTTTCAGAAAGAAAAGAATCGTCCCAAAGACCCTTCCAAAGGAGATAACAATAAACGAGGAAGAGGAGTAAGAAAATTCATAGGCAGAGAGGGAAGAAAAAACTTAAGCAAAAGATCAGATCTCAAGTGCAAGTGTTGTGGAAACAATGGATATGAAGTAGATCAGTGTTGTTCTCCTTGGGATTCCATCAAATTAAGACACAATTAGAATAAAGAAGACAAGAATAAGAACCAAGAGGCTAGTAAATTCCTAATTCAGCTAATTGTATAGTTTCACACTGTAATCTTGGTATTAATGAAATAACTTCACTTTCATTTTACAAAGATTGTTGGTTACTTGACATTGTTGAAACTTCTCATGTGACTTTTATAAAACGAATGTTTTGAATAACTTAATGACATTGAAAATTAAATAGCATACATTGCATACAAATATAGCCTCAGACGAAGGGGAATTGGTTCAATCAAGCTTAAGCTGCCTAGTTTCCCTGATTTTGTGTTAAAGAATGTTCTCTATCTTCTAGAGTTGTGGAGAAGCTTGTTGTCCTTGGCGCATATTCAAAAACAAGTCCATCCCATCAAAATGTTTGATGGAATTGTAGAGATAAAGAAGTCCTATGACAACAAGGTCATCATGACTGGATATGAAGATGGAAAGGTACTAAAGTTGAATGGTTGTTCTACAAAAGTTCAAAAATTTTCCTAAATGCCTCAGCTTGAAGAAGGTAATTTTTCATCCATTGTATTGTGGAATGCAATATTTGGTCACTTCAATTATAATAGTATTCATGTGTTAAGAAAGTATGGTGTATATGGTTTTCCTACTATTCCTAAGTAAAGAAAAAAATGTAATGCATGAATACTAGGCAAACATAGTAAGCAGCCTTTTCAAGAGTCTAAATTTAGAGCATGTAGAATGTTAGAATTGATTCATTATAACTTATGTGGCCCCATTCCAATTCTTTTTGTAAATGGTAATAAGCACCTCATGACCTTTGTTGATGATTATTCAAGAATTTGTTGGGTATATTTATTGAATACAAAGTATGAAGCATTTAAAACATTCAAGAAATTTCATGCATGTATAGAGAATCAAGCACAAGCACGCATTGGCACATTTTGTTCTGATAATAGTAAAGAATACACCTCTTTCCAAACATGGTATTACACATCAAAATTCAATTCCTTATAATCCTCAACAAAATGGTGTAGTAGAAAGGATGAATAGAACATTAATGAATATGGCAAGATCAATTATGTTTTTCAAGAATGTGAAAATGATGTTTTGGGTGATGCAATAGTATGTGCAACATATTTGAGAAATAAAATTCCATATCATGCTATTAAAGAAAAGAATCCACATGAAATGTGGTTTGGCCATCTTCCTTTGGTTAGGAATTTCAAAGTTTTTGATTCCACTTGTTATGCCTTGATACCAAATGAGCAAAGAAACAAACTTGGTTCTAGAAGTTGAAGATGTATTTTCTTGGGGTATTGAGACACTTCCAAGGAATACCATGTTTATGATGAGGTAAACAATAAAATTGTTCTTTCCAGAGATGTCATCTTTCTTGAAACTAGTAAAAATGAAAATTCCATTGAAAGATAGCTTTATCGTCTAGAGAAGTTTTCCCATCTAAAGACATATTATGAATTTGATAATGAAATTCCATACCTTGAAGGGGGAATCTCGATATTGGATCAAGATCAATATTTGGAATTTATTTTTGAAGCACCACCACCCCCTCATGAAGAAACTCATGAAGAAGAAGTTCCCACCACTTCACCTGAATTGGATGATGTTATTGAAAGGATTGGAAGATTGAAACTTGAAGAGAATCTAGCACCATGTCCAGCTGATCAATCTAGACCATTAAAGAAGATTCTGAAATGGGCTGTAAAGACACTTGAACTTTTCCATCTAGATGAAGTTGGAAATACAGGAACAAGAAAGTCAACAAGACAAGATGATGAAGGAGAAGTAGATAACTCCGATGATGACATGGATGTCTCATTTGATTGTGAATTAAATTTATCTAATAAATTTGAACCAACTTCCTTTATAGAACCTTCTACATGTGATGAATGGAAAGAATATATGCAAAATGAATATGATGCACTCATAAATAATGGAACTTGAAATCTGGTTGACCCTCCAGTAGCAACCAAACGAATTGGTTGCAAGTGGGTATACAAGAACAAATGCAAATCAAATGGCTCACTTAAAAAAAAAGCAAGGCTTTTGGTGAAAGGATATGCACAAATAGAAGGTTTTTACAATGAAGGAACATTATCCCCAACAACAAAATGGGCTTCCATCAACACTTTTCTCTCCATGGAAACCAAAAATGGGTGGAAATTCCACCAAATGGATGTAAAAACTGCTTTCTTAAATGGAGACTTGAAATAAAATGTATTCATATATCGACCAAAATATTTTGTTGTGAAGGGACAAGAACACAAGGTATGCAAACTTTTCAAATACTTGTATGGCCTAAAAAAACACTATAAGCATGGTATGAAAAGATAACGAAGCATCTTCTAAAGCTAAATTTAAAGCATCATAATATTGATGATGTAAAATTATTTGTGAACAAAGTTGGAGTATTTATAGTATTTCTTGTGGTATATGTAGATTACTTATTCAACATCCATAAAGAAAGATTTGAGAATTTTTTTTGAAATGAATGATCTAGGACATCTTCATTACTACTTAGAAATTGAAGTGACTCAACATCCTAAGTACATATTCATATCTCATAAAAGTTATGTTGGAGAATTGTTGAAAAAAAATTCAATGACAGAATGCAACCCTCTCTCAACTCCAATGGAACAAAAGCTAAATCTCACATAAAGTGAAGGAAAAGAATTTGAGGATGCAACAAAGTACTGACAGCGTTTAGGAAGCCTTATCTACCTTACCACTACCAGACTAGATATTTCTGATGTTGTTTATTCTTTCCATATACATGCATAAACCTTGTGAAGGACATTGTTTTGCAGCAAAAATAGTTCTAAGGTACTTGAATGGGACTCAAGTAGAGTAAGGTAGAAGACTTAAAACTCATTGGGTACACTGATTAAGACTTTTATGGTGAAAAATAGACAGGAGTTTCCACTTATTGATACACAATCAATCTGGGATCAACAACTATTTCCTGGAGATTGCACAAACAATCAGTTCCAACAGATTTGACAACAAAAGAAGAATATGTGCCAGCTACATAAGCAAAAAATGATTGCGTGGCTCGGGAATATGCTTGAATAATTGCAAGAGAAGCAAGAAAATTGAAATCCCTTATTGATCAATAACACTTTTACAATCAAGTTGGATAGAACCCTATATTCCATGATTAAACCAATCACATCAACACAAAATACCATTTGATTTGACATCATGTAGAGGCCAAAAAAGTTCATTTACGACATTGTTCCACAAATTAGCAAATTGTCAACATCTTCACCAAAGCACTTGGATGAGAAAAGTTTGATATATTTAGAACCATGCTTGGAATCATAAACACCCCTTCATATTAAGAGGGGGAATGTTGGAAACCTAATCCTCATGATTATGGTTCCACACAAAATGTAAATATTGTAAATAAATTGAGAATATGAATAGTCACGTAGGGAGATGAAAAGGTTGGTTGGAATATGAAGAGAAACCACCATATACGTTGTATAAATAAAAACTTTTCCATTGAATAAAGTCAAATTGGGAGTTATTCAATCCTAAATAGTTAAACTTAGTTTAATGTACACAATGCGTAGATTAAACTTAGTTTAAATTCAACAATGCATAGACAATGGTTAACCAAAATTTAATATAGTTGAATTTGGTTCAAAGTCAACATTGTTTTGAATACAACTATGGATATGTTTGTCTATTGTTAAGCCTAGCCACCCATAGTTAATGAGATCAAACCATAGTCAACCATGATTCAACCAAAGTCAGGCATGAAGCAACCTTTGATTATAGTCAACCTTCGATTGAAGTCAAATTTTAATTTAACCATGGATTGAAGTCAACCTTAGATTGAAGATAACCTTGGATTGATTTCAAACATTGTTCATATTCAACTGCAACTATTATTATCTATGGATTGGAGTCAACCAATGTTCAAAGTGTTGTTTTGAAGTTGATAATGAGCTATTGTTATTATCTATGGATTGAATTCAACCTTGGATTGGATTCAACCTTTCTTAAAAGTCAATTATGGATTGAATTTAAATATATATTGCATTCAAACTTATATTAAAGCTAACTATGGATTGAATTCAACCTTTCCTAAAAGTTGACTATGGATTTAAGTCAACCTTGGATTGAATCCTACCTAGGATTGAAGCTAACATTGGATTGGAGTCAACCTTTATTAAATCTCAACTATGGAATTAGTTCAAACTTACTTAAATGTCAATTGTGGATTAATTTCACCCTTGGATTGAGGTTAGCATTATATTGAAGTCAACCTTGGATTGAATTCAACCTCGATGTGGTAATAGGTAGAGGTAGAGAGAGATACAAAGAAATAAATGGTGAGACATTAGGTTTGGTAAGGGGTAGAGGTTGAGAGAGAGGGGGTTGTTAAAGGGTTAGAGGTAGATAGAGAGATAGAAGGAGAGAGGTAAAAGGAGAGACACTGGGAGGTGGTAAGTGGTTAGAGGTAAAGAGAAAGGGGGG
>LPNX010241855.1:207095-220729 GCA_001517045.1 Pseudotsuga menziesii | reverse complement strand
AGAGAGAGAGAGAGAGAGAGAGAGAGAGAGAGAGAGAGAGAGAGAATGAGAGAGAGAGAGAGAGAGAGAGATACAATGAGAGAGAGAGAGAGAGAGAGATACAATGAGAGAGAGAGAGAGAGAGAGAGAGAGATAAGTGATCCAGGAGGATATAGGAATGGGTCATTTTTTAAACTTGAAAAATGTAGTAGAACCAACATCTATGCGTAGATCTCATCGAGTTGATTCTGATTCTAGTGGCATTCATTTAACTCAAAATGGACTTCATATGGAAATTTTATGATGTTCTTAAATATCAGTTAAACAACATTTTCTACACATAATTGGGAGAAAAGGGAGTTCACATGACACCACTGAAGGGTGAAACATGGAATCCATATTATACAGACACTAACATGCAACCCACACAAGATTCCACATGGTAGAGCAGGATGACATGGTAGATGAGGTGGAAACCAACTAGGTGATGATGTGGCATATGATTGGGAAATAGATGGACCAATCCTAGGCCGATTCATGGCCCAATTTGGGTGTGACATGTGTCCACTCGAGAAAGGCCACAATTGATTGGAAAGACTAAATAACCTATTGTGGGACTCAAACCTATAACCATAGGAATGACAAAAAAAACCTTAACCAATCCTCCTACCAGGTGACTTGTTATAACATATGAGTGAAATAATATTTGAATTTGATTTGGCGATTATTTGGGGAAAAGAGGGGGTTGACCTCCTGCAAAATTGGTAGGCCAAATAAGCCAATGGACTAACCAACATGGGCTTGAACTTGATTATCTCAGACCCAGTCCCATGGACTAACCAGCATGGAAGGAGGGCAGGTGTTGGAAAATACCCTTCCCACACCAATTTAACCTCACCTCTACGTCGAAGTTGAGGAGGGAGGACTAAGAGTGGGCTAAGAGAAAACTCAGCATAAACATCAAGGTCGAAGGCACATATATTGATGGTATGGATTCATATAGTACCATACATCTGTACGATTGTACTGACTTCTGCATGGCATATAGGGGGTGTTGGTATTTTCTGAGTGGTTAATTTTCAATAACATCAAAGTATATAGTGTTTTATGTAATTCCTCGCCGTCTAATGCTTTTGAACGTAGTGATGCAGTCCATTTTCTGTCATGAGAAGCCAACTTATAGGTCACTTCTGGAATTTGAGGTATAAAGCCATATTTTCCATGTAACTTGATATTTTTGCTAATATTTATAAGAAGTGTCCTCCCCATTCAAGACTAGGCCTAGAGATGTAGTCCCATTGAGGATGAAATCCGTTATTAAGTGATTCTTGTGTTTTGATGGTAAATGCCTATTTTATGTGTTTCTTCATTTTTATGTGCACATTTACACATTCATGATCTTTAAACCAAACAATCCAAATGATAATTCCATGATTGCAAAGATCCTAATCACATGGTATTAGTGCATAGATCTATGACTTTTGGATTGTTGAGTGTGCATGTTAATTACTAAAAAAAATCAGGGAAGGAAAAGATGAAATGGTACCTAACAATCCTGATATTGGTCGTGTAAAATGGAAGACGAAGAAGATGGTATAAGAAGAGGTTCAAAAGGAGCTTGAAAATTATTTCCACGACTCCTTTTTGCATACTACCAATAAAGGATAACAAAGAAGGAGAGAAAGAATAAGAAGTAGAAAGAGGAGGATGCAGGATCGGCGAATCAAGAATATGGAAAAGGGCCTTCGGATCCTCCATCTCCCTCCTCCAGTTTGATTTCTTCCTCCTCCTCATTCTCTCATCAGTTCAATTTCCATGTAAAAGGGGATTCTAAGAATCCATTGTTGAGGTTGGATGTGAAGTTCGACTTGCCCATGTTGAACAATGAATCAAGTGCAGAGAAGTTGAAAAATTAGATCAGGAAGATTCAAATATAATGTTTAGTTCAACAGATCAAGGAAGAAGAGGTAAAGGTACAACTAGCATCTCTTCATTTGTCAAGCACTGCTCTCATTTGGTGGGAGAGAAAATTGAAAAAAGGTAATAAACATAATGGTAAATCCTTTCATTCTAGTCCATGGTCACTTCTCCTTTGCAAAAGTAATTTTATCCATTAGGATATGTATAGAAATGTAAGATGGAATGGAAAAATTTAAGATTGAATAAAGGTCTGAATGTGCAAATCTTTACAGAAAAGTTTAGGAAGAGAGCACTTGAATTAAACATTCCTTTATATTCCTATGAAAATCTCATGAATTATGTTGGTACACTTCCCAATTACATTCACCATACTTTGTTTTTTCTTGAATCCTACTAACCTGGATGAGGCTAGTGTGCAAGTTATTCACATTGAAAGAAGGGGAATGCATGTGCAAGAATATCATCCGAAGAAGAACCAAAAGTTTCATAACAACAAGTTCAAAGGAAAAAGGTAAGGAGAGGAAGAAAACTACAATGAAGAAAGAGGGATAAAATATCCATTGCATAATTGTGACAAAGATGGGCATGACCTAGAGCATTGCTAGAATTTGCATCCTGAGATCAGGCCTAAATTGTAAGGAGGAAAAAGAAATAAGAAGACTATTACAACATTGAAACATGGCATGGGATTCGACTCGGGGGACGAAACACATATTGCAGCCGAGTGTACAAGGTGACACTTCCCTTCATACTAGTACAAGCTCTTCTAATGCATCTCGTGATTCCGATAAAAGAAGTGAATTGTTTCATATTAGAGTTGTTGAAAAACATACAAAAATTGAAACTATTTTTTATTCAATTTCTCAAGTGAACTTAATATCTGAATCAGTTGTTAAGAAGTTGGGTGTAGAGACCAAACCTCATCCCAATCCCTATCCTCATTGTTGGGTTTGTGATAACACCAAACTTATAAATGTCACCAAGCAATCGACATTGATTGATGTGATTGAAATAGATGTTGTACCTCTTGAAATATGTGGTATAGTTTTGGGAAGCACTTACCTTTATGATAAAAAATTAGTCTTCTTCATGCATGAGAATAAGCACCATCCCACAAAGGATGGTGTAGAATATGTTGTAAGATCTCACAAAATGAAGGTTAAATATACTCTTGTTAGTGCAACACAAATGAAGAGACTCATTAATACTAATAAGAGATGTATTCTTATGGTTGTGAGAGAAAAATATGTCGATAAATATTATGATTTACAAGGTTGAAATCCTTCCTTAAAAAAGGATATGATTTATATTGTTGCTAACTATGATGATATCCTTCAGGAACCAAGTGGTTTTTCTCCTTAGAGGGAGATTCGACACAAGATTCCACTCTTCCAAATGTGGGAATGTATAGGATGTTAGTTGTGGAAATGGATGAAATTAAAAATAAGGTACTCGACTTGTTGGACAAGGGAGTTATCAAGCCTAGATCATACCCATGTGGTTCTCCTATTATGTCGGTGTTGAAGAAAGATGGCATATGGAGGATGTGCATGAATTATCGAGATCTCAACAAGATCACAGTGAAAAATCAGTATCCTCTTCCTCACATAAATGATTTACTTGATCGGTTAAACGATGTTGGTTATTTCACTAAGTTGGATTTGTGTAGTGGCTACCATCGTATCAGAATTGTAGGAGGAAATGTGTGGAAAAATTATTTCAAAACAAAGCAAGGTCTTTTTGAATGGTTAGTGATTCCTTTTGGACTTTGTAATGCTCCAAATACTTTTATGTGTTTGATAAATGATGTATTAAGACCATTCATAGATAACTTTGTGAAGGTATAATTATATGATATTCTTGTCTTTAGAAAATATTGGGAATAACATGTAAAGCATGTAAAATTGGTTTCAGATACTTTGAAAATGCAGAAGTTGTATGTAAATTTGTCAAAGTGTGAATTTGGAAAATTTTCTTTAGTGTACTAGGGTCATATTGTAGGAGGAAAATTGAAAATTGATCCTTCCAAAGTTGATGTATTGTAAATGGGCCTAATCCTTCATCTGCAACATAAGTAAGAAGATCCTTGGTAGATATCCAGTATTGGAGAAATTTCATAGCCAACTTCTCTTTCATTGCATCTCCTTTGCATGCCTTAACCAGTGTGAAGAAATACTTCCAATGGGGAGGTAAAGAGTAGAAATATTTTGATACATTGAAAGGAAATATTAGAACCTCACCAGTGCCTACTTTTCTTGATATTCAACATCCATTTGAGATTGAAACTAATTCCTGTAGTTATGCCATGGAAGAAGCATTGATGTAACATTGTAAGTCTATTTGTTACCATTCAGAAAATGTTTCACAAGTTGTGGTTAATTACCCCACATATGACAAAGGGTTGTATGCTTTCATTCAAAGTGTTAAGAAATGGAAACATTATTTGATGGTAAAGGAGACCATCATCCATACACATCACCACCCTTTACACTATCTCTAGTCACAAACCAACCTACAACAATCTTGTCACTACAGGTGGATGGGGTTCCTCCAACAATTTCATTTGGTAATCAAATACAAGAAAGGCTCAAGCAACAAGGTAGATGACTATTACTTGCAGGATAAGTTTTTCTACCATCTTGGAAATATATGTATTCCTTCCAATGAGAGGGCTCATGTAATATGAGAAGCACATACTTCCCTTGTATCTAGGCATTTTTGGGTAGGAAAAACTTTGGATCATTTGTAAATTCTTGTGTATTAGCCTTGAATGAGAGAAATTGTAACCAAATATTGAAATGGGTGTGTGATGTTCTATATGTTAGAAACAGGACCGTAGAGCAATAACATATATACAGTTAAATCATTAAACAAGATGCAAAAACCACATTTAACACATTACAAAGAGACACAGATATAACGTGGTTCACCTAAGAGATGGGATACGTCCACACAGAAATTTCCATTCCTTTTATTAGCATCCAGAAAGATGAAGGGATACAACCTGCAACAAATCTGTTTCACTTCCTCTTCACACTCTTAAAGTCTCTCTCACACAATGAAATAGATTTTACAATACAATACAATACCATACCCAGTCATATTACAATGTTTTTCTTTTATAGGGGAAATACCATGGGACAATACTACGGTTAACCCGATACCATGGGTCTACAAAACTATTGGCCAGTAAACATCCCAAGGATGGGGAATGAGTGTACAACAAACCTAGGGTACAAACATGAATGAATAGCATCTCTGAATATGGAATATTAGGCTCCACAACCAACAATCTCCCACTTGAATACTGATCACAACAACTCCACCGTTGTTGCACTTGCTGGAATATGCTCTAGACCTTGGACTTGGCTAATTTATTATTTTCACCTTCATGCTTGAAGGCCAAAATAAACCAAGCAGGAACTCAGTTTCTATCTGGTTACTCCCTTTGTCAACATGTCTGCAGGATTCTCGCTAGTATGTATCTTTTCCGGTTTTAACAGTTCTTCATCTAGAACAGATCTTATGAAGTGGTACTTGAGTTGTATATGTTTAGTATTTGAATGAAAGGCTAAGTTCTTTGAAATATGGATGGCACTCTGGTTGTCACTGTACAGCCTACTATTCTCCTTCTTCTTTCCCAATTCCTCCATGAACCTATGCAACCAAATCATCTCCTTACTAGCCTCTGCAAAAGCAACATACTCTGTTTTTGTTGTTGAAAGTGCAACAACCTATTGCAGTTTTGAAATACAACTTACTTTTGTTACACCCATAGTAAACACATAACCTGTGGTGCTCCTCCTGATGTCTTTATCGCCAGCCATATCTGCATCAACATATCCCTGTAGAACATTGTTTGAACCTTCAAAACATAATGCATGAGAAGTGGTACCTCTCAAATACCTGAGAATCCACTATACTTATTTCCAATGCTATCTACCTGTATTATTCATATACCTTCTCATAACTGCCACTGCATGTGCAATATTTGGTCTTGTGCACACCATGGAATAAATCAAGCTTCCAACTGCTGATGAATAGGGAATCCTGGACATGTAATCTATCTCTTCTTATGTCTCTAGACACATCTCCTTACTTAGTTTGAAATGGATGGATAAACGTGTACTAACTAGTTTTTCATTCTGCATTCTAAACCTCTGAAACACCTTTTCTATGTACTCACCTTGAGACAACGCCAATTTGTGATTTTTCCTGTCTCTTGCTATTCTCATACCAAGGATTTGCTTTGCAACACCAAAATCCTTCATCGCAAATGATTTAGGTATTTTTATTTTGAGCATATTTATATCCTGCATGTTAGAACTTGCAAGAAGCATGTCATCCACATACAATTACAATATAATATATCTTTCATTATCTATCCTCTTGAAATAAAAACAGTGGTCAGAATGACATCTATCATAACCTTGTTCTGTCATAAACTTATCAAATTTTAAATACCACTTCCTTGGAGCTTTCTTCAGGCCATACAAGCTCTTATTCAACCTACAAACCAAATTCTCCTTCACTTTGACCTCATACCCTTGTGGGTGCTGCATATAAATCTCTTCCTCCAAATCCCCATGGAGAAAGGCTATTTTTACATCTAATTGTTCAAGATGCAAATATTCTACCGCCACTAGACTTAAAATAGTTCTAATTGAAGTCATTTTAACAACATGAGAAAATATTTCATCAAAGTCTATACCTTTATTTTGTACAAAACCCTTTACAACAATTATATCCTTGTACTGCTTCTTGCCTCCATATTCTTCCTTCAACCTGTAAACCCATTTATTTTGAAATGCCTTTTTTTCTGCAGGAAACTGAACCAAATCCCAAGTCTGGTTTCTCACCAATGAGTCCATCTCCTCATTCATTCCTTGTTCCCACTTCTTTCTATTTTCTACCTGCATTGCCTCTTCATAACATTCTAGTTCACCAGAATCAGTCATCAATAAATAATATAGTGAAGGAGAGAATCATTCATGGGGTCTACTTAACCTGGTATATTTTCTTACAGTTGGAGGAGTTTCAAGTACCTGCTGTTGTTCTTTATTTTATGGTGCCTTTGGAACTTCATTTTCTTTGATTTCATCTAGCACTATGTACTCTGTGTTTTCCTTTTCCACTTTCTTTCCCTACAACTGATCTTTGTACATAACCTTTTCATTGAATACTACATCTCTACTCCTAATGATTTTGCAATTTCCAAAATCCCTTAAGCGATAACCACAATCATCAACCCCATATCCAATAAAGGTACATTTCTTGGATTTAGCTTCAACCTTTGTTCTATCATATTTATCAATATGGACAAATGCTTCACAACCAAAAGTTCACAGAAATGAGTATTTTACTTGTTTACTTGTGAATGCCTCCTCTGGAATCCCACGATCCAAAGAGCTTGAAGGTCCTATGTTTATTAAATAAACAACAGTGTTTACAACATCCGCCCAAAACTGTAAGGGAAACCCTGCATGCAATCTCATACACCTTGCACACTCCATGATCATTCTGTTCATCCTTTCTGACACACCATTTTCTTTTGGTTTTCCAGGGACTGTCTTCTCTCTACGAATCCCATTGTGTGAACAGTAACTATCAAACTCCTTGCTGTAGCATTTACCTCCATTATCATATTTGAGACATTTCAACCTTTTTCTTGTCTCATTCTCAGCTAAATATTTCCACTTCTTAAAAGCATCAAACACATCATATTTCTGTCTAATGCAATAAAACCAAGTTTTTCTAGTTGCATCATCAATAAAAGTAACATAATAACGGCAGTCGCCAAGAGATTGTACTTGAGCTGGTCCCCATACATCTATATGGACAAGCTCTAACTTCTCACTATTCTTTTGTTTCCCAACCCTAAGAAACCTAATTCTCTTCTATTTTCCATAAACACAGTTCTCACAAAATTCCAAACTTACCTACTTCAGATCTGGAAGCGGTTTCCTTGAGTGGAGAATCTACATCCCCTTCTCACTCATGTGGCCAAGCCTATGATGCCACAACACTGCACCTATTTCTATGGAAGATATAGAGATATAATAATCAGTATTATGAGGACATAAATATAACGTACCTACCCTATCTCCTTTTTCTATTACTAGTGATCCTTTAGTGATCGTCCACCATGTTTCTCCAAACGTAGACAAACAACCGCTATCTCCCAACTACCCTGTTGAGATTGTTGGAGACATTTACCACCTTACACACTCATTTTGATCAATTTGGCCTAGTTACACCACTATCATAAGTATTATTGGCTTAATTAACATCAATGGAGCATTAAATGTCATCACCTAGATCACATCCATGCCTACCTTCAGTCAAGGAGTCTAACTTAGCCTTCTCCCACATTCAGGGAGGCTAACTGGAGCACTCCGGGGGTGATTTGAGTGATATTAATGCACATAATTGCTAACTGATGGTTACAATTAGTTAAATATGGTAGTGAAGGTGCCTCCCTTCATTAAATTGATTATTTAATGATTATTTAATGAACTGGAGTCAACAGGGGCACCTCCAACCACTTCTGATGTTTAGTTACACTTTAGTTAACCTCATCGGGGTTCATTGGAGTCATTGAAGTGCTAGCACTTGATGGTTGGATTGTTATGACATGTTTCTAATCTCTTTCAGTTGAGAATCAGTCATTTATTGCACTCCGACTTCAGTTAGGGCTCAATTGAGTCAATTAGGGTTTTGATCAGTGGTTAACTTGAGTGTTGACTGTGGCTTACATTCAATTAAGCTAGACTCACTCATTCAATTCGAATGACCTCCTTAGGAATTCAAATTGATTCTCATTCATGCTTGCAGCATGATGATTATATTGTATTACTCATTCTTTGTGTGAATATACAAAGCGGCTACTCATTTTGTATCCCTATTACATCATTTTCATGACTTATTGTTATTAATCTTTGATGAGACTTGTGTTTAGTCCCTAGATTACTGTGGCAGATTAATATGGTATCAGAGCTCATGGTGGGACAAATATCTATCTCTCAAAAACAAGCTTTTTGACAAATTTATGCATGAAAATTGAGCACTAGCTCAAAAAAAAATCTAGCACTGCACCAGAAGCCAAGGCTTACCACTTAATACCCCAAGTAAAGAACTTGTTGATCAAGCTTGCTTGATTGACTATGTTGGGTGTGATGAAAGCCTAAAATGTGCAGGTTGTCCGACCTTACATTTCCCTTTCTATTGTGATTTTCAGGTTTTCTACAGGTGAAGCATTCGCTCCAGCAGATCCAGATGGCCTCCTCAGTAGATCTTTTGACTCCATACAATTTCCATTAATGGAAAAGTGACATGGAGATTCAACTATGCTCCAAAGGACTCTATAGAGTCACCATGGACACTGAAGATGAGCCTAGTTCTGCCATCGAAAAATCAAGATTCTTGAACAAGAAGGATGAAGCATTCGGTTTCTTGTGGATTTCTATTTCCCGGGATCTTCTTTTCCATCTTGCGAGATTGAAGACTCCAAAAGAAATATGGGACAAATTGGAAAATCTATATGGAAATCAAGATGACTTGAGAGTTTACCAGCTCGAAAATGAATTGATGTCTCTCCAACTGTCACATACCCCAATTTTGTAAAATAATGTTAATTGTTTAATTATATTCCTGAGACATTATATTAAATTTAATGCTAAGTAGGAATTGATGACTCAACAGAGTCAACAGAAGTGGAATGTAATTCAGAATATTTTATTATTAATAAATAAATTGTGGAGACAACAGATGGGAGAGCTGTTAAAAAGAGGTTACTGGTCAAACTGGTGGATGGAACTATGTGGAGGGCAAAAGACAAGTGGCAGCATCCTCAAACACTTCCTAAGTTGCAGGTGGCAACTTCCCTATATTTGGGGTCATGATCCCCCAAGAAAGTGGGATCAGAGCAGGTGGCTCATTAAATGACAACTAACCCAAAAAGACCTAGGCAATCTTTTAAAAGTACCCAATGAATAGAGCTGAGGCTGCTCAGATATTTTCCAGAGAAGAAACATTCATGTGGAATGCTATTCAGGAAATTCATTTGGGGAAAAAGGGAAAACAGTAAGGAAGTTGTTCTGAGAGGATTGATGCAGTAACTTGGTTTATTACAGCTTGTTAGCTGGGAGAACTTACTGATAAGTTCATATTTGATACTGAGTTTGAAGACTGGTATTTGACTACTGCTGCACCTACTTCCAGCCAGGGAGACCAGAGCAAGCTCTGGGGTCCTGAGGAGTCGCTGTTTGAGTGCTCTCCAGGAGTTGGTAGGGAGGAACGGCCTCCCATTGCTGTTGTTGTCCAAAGTTCCAGCAGGTTCTGTCACTTAATTGTCTTTGTTTAATAACTGTGAATGGTTAAATGTTATGTTTGTAGGTTATGATATAAGATTTAGCTAGTTTAGTGATGTAAATGCTTTAGTTTATCAGTAGTAGAATCCTTTGATGAAAAAAATAAAGACCCACTGTTTTTTTCCACATCTGGGTTTACCAGACCGTACTCCAGCACAGGGGTAAAATTAAATAAGATAGTATGATGAGATGGAAGAATAGTAGATTGTTTCTGTATCCATTATTAGAAGAGATATTTTACTGACAGTAGTATAGGTTCAAGTTAAAACTATTTCTTTGAACAGTATTTCCTTTCAGTAGTTTATTTATTTAAACAAATGGGAGATTCTAATCGTCGCACTGGAGTAGAGCTTTATTAGATTTATCCATTGTTCTAACTTTACAGCTTCTTTCTTCTAGTTTAAAATAATTTAAGTAGTATATGTTTAAAAACAGAACTTAAATTAGGGTCAGATAATATCGACTAGATTCTACTGTCAAAATAAATAAACTGATTAAATTTTATGTATGATGAATAATGTAATCATTCCTTTCTTTTCTTGCTTCTTATTTTGATTTAAGCTAGAACAATATTTAGAACTATTAATCTATCTTTCATAAATTGTAAACGAATGCTACTGTTTATGTTTAAAGGATAATCCTTAGATAACGTTAATTGTTTTATTTATATATATAAATATCATATTAATAAGACAATCTAAACCTTAAAAGAATTTATATAGTACTAACATAAATAGGCACTAGAAATAAACAACAGAATACTCTCTTTCTATGAGCTTATAAAATAAACTAAGGATATTAATATAGAGATATTAGTGATATCAAGAAAGATAATATCCTTGTTATATTTATAATCATATACGGGGCTAGCGGCTGGTGTCTGTTGCAGATCGATCCCTTCTGACAGGTATTGTTATTGCTGCGGTGAGTGTGATGGAGGACCTGGAGATGGTATATTATTCCAGTGACCACCTGGAGGGGCAGGATGTGTGGGGAGTGCCAGCTGGAGGTATAAGGGAGGCTTTGGAGGTATTACCGGGGCTGGGTACCGTTGAAACAGGACCGACCGGTTTTGGGCTTGAGAAACCGGCATTTGACTTCTCTCCGTCGGATTTCCTCACTTTCTCTCCCCACAGACTGCCTTCGGGGGGATCTGAGGGTTTCACTGAGCGGCAGACAGATTTTCTGGGTAGTTCGTGTTGGCCGGAAGAAGGGGTTTTCTTTTCTCGGAATGTAGGGTTTCCGGTGCCGGCTCTGGAGGAGGGCTTTGAGGCGGTTGAAGATTTTGACAGCATTGCGGCAGAAGGGGGGGCCAGACAAGTCGAGCAGGCTTGCGGTGAGAGGAGTGGCGGTTTCGTTGCTGGGAGGGGACCGCTGCTGGTTTCAGAACACAGAGGTTGTGCGAGTCCCATTTGGGCGGCTGGGAGATCGATTGGGGATGAGGAGCTCATGTCAGGGGCAGCGGAGAAATTAAAGGGCTCTCCTAAGAGGCGCAAACGGAGCTGGGTAAAGTCTAGTCCTGTGGGCAGATACGCGGTGGGAGATGACATTGCTTGGGATAAGGTTTTAGTGATGTCGCAGAGGACGCTGGTGGGCAGAGTCATGGGAAAGATTTTTGCTCGTAAGACGGTGGTGACCTGGGTGGAGGGTACCTGGAAAGAGCTTCTAGGTTATTCTCCGGAAGTGGACATGTTACTGCACGGCTGGTTCGCAGTGGTGGTCAAGTCTGAGGAGGACATGCGAAGGATTCTGAACAAAAACTGGCAGATGGGAAACTCTCCTGTACTGTTGAAGCCCTGGCACCCTCTCTTTGATGCTAGTCAAGAGAGAGTAGACAAGATACCCATTTGGGTCCGGCTCCCAGGACTGCCCCTTCACTTTTGGGATCCACTACATTTCAGGAACATCGGGGACATAATGGGAAAGTTTTTGGAAGCGGATTTGACATACCTGGAGACACACTATAAACAAGTTGCTCGGATCCCGGTGGAGGTGAACATTCGGGAGGGACTTCCTGAATCCATTGTTCTGGACTGGGGTCCGGACATCATCTCACAGTTGTTGGATTATGAAAATGTGCCCTTCAGGTGCAGGAGGTGTCGAGTCTATGGTCATCCGGCATCGGAATGTCGTCGTTCGAAGCGTGCCTATAAAGGAGGGAAGGAAAATGGGAACCTGCCTGACTCAGTTGAAGCCCCGGTAGAGGTAGCTACAATGGAACATGTTTCGGGGTCAGAGGATTCAGGTCTTGAGAAGAACAATGTGGATTTGGTACCTATCAGTCAAGAATCAGAAGAAATTCCAGCTATTCGTGAAGCCAGTCCGTCGACCTCAACTGACGTGGAAGCTATCATAGAACCAGAGGAAGCTGAGGTTAATCCGGGGCATCCAAACCCGGGTAAATATTCTTTTACCTTTTCCCCCTCTATTAATTTATTATTAAATCAGTGCTCTCTGGCTGGACTTGACTGGGTGGAGGGATTAAAAAACTTGTCAATTTCGGGCCTTCCTTTTGATGGGTCTGTTGCCTCAAAATTTAACCGGGAATGGGTTCCCTCGGCTCTGGGGGGTGTCACTGATGAGCCTTGTGCTGCACTCGAAACTGTCATTTCACCTTTGATGCCAGACACATCCTTGATCCCGGAACCGGACCCTGGGAGGGGGGGTGAGGACCTTTTTACTTCACCTGAGACATCCGAATCGGGGTACTTCCTTCGTTCTAGCCTGAAAAAGAAGGGGGGGGGGTTTGGGGAAAGAACAGCTGCCGGAGCGGAAAGGAAGGGGTAGACATTCTCACCTTTCAAAGGCTCAATCGCGAGCCATGGCAGATTTGAGGGAAGGAAAACAACTATCCATTTAAAGGGCACTTAGAGCGGTGAATGCCCGGAAAACTGCTCGAAAATGAAGATTATGTCCTTCAATTGTCGGGGGCTGGCTGGTCCCACTAAAAAATCAGCCTTCAAAAGGGTGCTTACTCTTGAACATCCTGATGTGATTTTGCTACAAGAGACTTTAGGTTTAGGTGATATCATCAAGGAAAAGCTGGAAAGCTGGATGGCTGGATGGTCGTTTGTAACGCTGGATGTTCGGGGGCGTTCTGGTGGCCTGGCTGTAGGCTGGAAGCTCTGTGCAGTGAAGATGGTGAACTCCTGGGGAAGAGACTCGGTCCTAGGAGTCGACCTCTTCTCTGCTGATTTGGGTACTAATCTTTTAGTGATAAATGTTTACGGACCATATTCGAATCGTGTCCACTTCTGGGATGCTCTATTCCAGGACCCACTTTTTAGGGGTGAAACGGTTGTGGTGGGAGGGGACCTAAACTTCACTCTGGGTCAGAATGAAATCTGGGGTCCCCATGCTTTTGTA
>LPNX010241855.1:101833-202331 GCA_001517045.1 Pseudotsuga menziesii | reverse complement strand
GAAGGAGGAGGTAATGTGAAATAGGGTTTGTCAACAGTTCTTATAACCACGAAGTGCATGGCTATGATAATGCCACGATAGCTGGTAAATATTTGACGAGCAATGGGTTTTTGTATATAGTTCTAAATAACACCTCACGAGATAAATGATTTCCAATCATTCTTTAAAACCAATGGTTATCCATAGTCCTCGTGCGAGATCCATCAAACCCTTACGCTGCATGCAAATGATAAAGTATTCATTATTTTCAACCTTAATTTGGTAATCATCGAAATTATGATAAACCTTATGACTACTCCTCAACATATAATGTTTGGTGTTTTTAAAAGTATTCCTTAATATGGAACCTTAACCATTGTTTATCCTAGCACATATACGTATGGAGGGTTGTAATGTTATTTAATAATATATAAGAGCAAAAGGGAAATAATAGTTTACCTTGGTGTTGTTTTTATATAAACCTTTTCTCTATATTATATAGTGCCATAGTTCATAAAGGAAGTATAGGGGATAATAGTATAAAGACTATAGAATTATAATAATTCAATTTAAGTGATCAATTGATCATAATTATGGTTTTTACTCCTAACCTTATGATCATCCCTTGCATTTAAAATAACAACTTTATCACTAGTGTAAAAATCATTTTTGGAACAAATAGTCTTCTTGTCTAAATTCAAAGCTCAAAGGTTATGAAAGGTATTATAGAGTCATTAAATTATTTTTAGCTTTTGTAAGCTAACTTCCTTTACTTGATAGTATAGTTTAGAAGATCATAAAGGAGGTTATTAAAGTAGAAAGCCATGACATAGGTCCTTTTACTCATAAATACTTAAATGATTTATTTAGAGTGATTAAAGTAGAACATGTAGTACAAAGTTACAAAAAGAAAAGAGAGTAGTAACTACTATATGGAAATAGTGCTTGATTAAGGTAATATCCTTAATGATAAGTTAGGACTTGGAAAACAAAGGCCATACCTTCACAGTAATACATAAAACCCCTTATCATATTTCTTTTGACTATGTAATGTGTTTATTTACAAATGGATTCATACTATAGATTTCATAACTCTGCCACTCTTACTTCGTTATAAAGAGTCAGTAAGATACTTTTTATACTTTACAACTGTAATAGAAATGAAGAAGTTCCATAATCAACAAGAGCATAATTTACTTCTGCTAGAAAAGATCCAGCTTGAATATACCTTAACAAGCGTTGGAATGGTTTAACTCTTACTTTCTTATTGAATTTTTTCTCTTATGACGAACTTGTATTAAATACTTTAGAATTGCGAAAAGAAGCACCACAATCTCTTACCTGTAGTCTATAAAAACAAGTAAACTCTCTGCATTAGCTCGAAATATAAGTAAGCCCAGTTTTTCATGACAGTCTCACCTTGTGGACGAAAAGAAAACAAAGTCAGTAAACTAAAAAGAACTGTTCTACTGCTAAACATAACCAACAGAAAATTTTAGTTAAGGAATGTGATATTTTATAACTAATTAAATGATTAGTTAAACTGCATTTACGTTAATAATATGCAATTTTAAAAATTTTAAATTTTATAGAAAATTTGGGGTTATGACACCAGCCCTCCAATTTTGAGACTCTAAATGACTTTTTCACAAGTTTCAAGCACACTATTTTACTCTTGAAGCAATGAAAAGTGGAGAAGGTGGATGATCAGATCATCCTCACCATACTCTCCAAACTTGGGGCTGATTATTCAGTTTTTGTTTCTACATTCCGTGCGGGGAAGCTCACAACCCCTGGATGGAAGATGCCTACACTCAATGCCTTCATTGAGTCCCTAACAAGTGAACATGACAAGCTTGTCCAAATGGGGATCATCAAATATTCCTGTGATCAAGCCCTCCATGTCTCAAGGCCCAAAGATCTAAAGGGTGAAGGAAAGTAGCATAAGAACCCAAAAACTAAATTTTATGCTCCTAAGCCTAGAGTTGAAAACCAGCAGCATGATGAGTCTTCTGGCTCAAGGAAGAACAAAGGAAAAGGGCACCATGGCAAGAAAAAGTCAAGTGTTCATACTACGGGAAGGGATTCCACCCTGAACATGCCTGCATGAAGAATAATCTTGATGAAACAACCTCTCTCCTTGAGATAAATCACATCAATCTTTTGAAAAGCTTTCGGAGGAGAGATCAGCAAGATCGGGAACCACAACATGAAAAAGGTCATGCCCTCATGGCAAGCACTTCGAACTCCAAAGCACTCTTGATTGATTCTGGAGCTTTGAACCACATGATGGATGAAAGAGACTCCTTTTCATCCTTGGATACCAGGAAATCCATCCCCATCCACATGGGAGATGACTCCACCATCATTTCAGAAGGACAAGGTACTGTTGCTCTTGAAAATGGTTTTTTTTCAAATGTTTTGTATGTACCATCTCTGGCATCAAATCTCCTTAGTGTCTATAAGATGACACATACTGGAGTGCCTAAGAGAGTTTATTTCAGCCCAAATGATGTTGAGATAATGGAGCTTGCATATGAGAAACTCATTGCTAAAGGCCTTGCAAACCATCATGCAAAAACCTATGAGTTTTCTCACTTTGTTGCGGATGCAAAGCCCACTGCTTTGGTAACTCATGGAAATGAGTTTAGTAAGCTATGGCATGAGAGGTTTGGCCATATTAATTTCAAATATTTGTAGCAATTACAAAAAAACTCCATGGTTGAAGGCCTCCCAGTCATCAATGAAACCACGGGAATTTGCAAGGGTTGTGTGATTGGAAAACACCCTGAGCACAAGTTCGATCGGCGGAAGGCAAACTGAGCTACATGCATATTGGGGCTGATACATTATGATATCAGTGGTATGATGCCTATCACATCCATGAATGGATCAAGGTATCTTCTTACTTTTATTGATGATTTTTCAAGGTACACATGGGTCTTCTTTCTCAAAAAGAAGTCTGAAGTATGTGAAAAAAATTCCGAATTGAAGGCCTTGATTGAGAATGCCTCTGGGCTTAAGATGAAGATCTTGAGATCTGATAATGGAGGGGAGTATGTCAGTAATTTGTTTCTACACATATTCTACCAAAGTGGTATTCAGGTCCAACATTCAATTCCCTACACTCCCCAGCAGAATGGAGTAGCGGAAAGGAAGAATTGGTCTCTCAAGG
The DNA here is from genome assembly GCA_001517045.1 of Pseudotsuga menziesii. Lineage (NCBI taxonomy): Eukaryota > Viridiplantae > Streptophyta > Pinopsida > Pinales > Pinaceae > Pseudotsuga > Pseudotsuga menziesii. Next base: position 199,177 of record LPNX010241855.1, on the reverse strand, counting down.
AGATGACCACCTGTATGTTGGAATCAAAGAAGCTTGCTGCAAATTTGTGGGATGAATCCATGCATGCTACAGCATACATTCAGAACAGGGTGCCACACTCATCCGTGAAATGGAAGACCCCTTTCGAAGCATACTTTGGACACAAGCCGAATGTGTCGAACTTGGGAGTGTTTGGGTCCATTGTATCGACCCGGATTCCACTTGATAAAAGAAGGGCTTTGCAACCACAAAGCATAGAATGTTTGTTTATCAGGTATCCTAATAAATATAAAATATTCAATCTGTTGTATATCAAAACAAAATATATCATCATCGAGAGAAGTGTCGAGTTCGATGAGCCTCTTCAGGAGGTGGAACTAGTGAAGGAGAAAAATGTTGAATTTCCTTCCTATTCTATTGAATATTTAGATGATGAAATTGGGGGTGATGACCCTGATTTGGATCCTATGATTTCTGATATCAATGTGCAGCAAAAATCAGATTCTGAATCAGAACCTGAAGTACATAATCATCTTCCCACATGGGCCCGACAGACACTCTCCTCCGTAGGAGATAACATTGGAAATCTGGATGATCCAAGGAGAAACCGGTCTGATTTCCAAAGAGCAAGTATTGTGCTATCTTGTCCTGATAATTTGCTGTCTGAAACTTTCTATTTGATGATTATTTCATACCCAAAATCCTACTACCATGGTTGGAAGGATCCGAGATGGAAAGTTTCCATGGATGAAGAGATGAATTCTCTTTAGAAAAACACTGCTTGGGAGCTAGTTTCTCTTCCTCCGGGAAGGAAATAGGTTCAATGCAAGTGGGTGTTTTGGACCAAGGTTGATAGTGATGGTAGCACCTACAAATATAAGGCAATTCTGGTGGAAATTTTTTTCTCTCAGGTCCAAGGAGTGGACTACCATGAGACCTTTGAACCGGTTGGAAAAATGGACTCCATCCGCTTAGTTTTGGCAATTTCAACATCTAAGCATTGGGAAGTGCATCATATGGATGTTAAGTCAGAATTTATGCATGGATATATTCATGAGGAGATATACATGAAGCATACTAAGGGATACATCACTGATCCATATTTTGTTTGCAAGCTAAAGAAGTCACTATACGGGTTAAAACAGGCCCCAAGGGAGTGGTATTCCAAGATGGATGCCTTCCTTCTCTTGTAGAACTTCCAAAGGTGTAGATCAGATCCAAATGTGTATTTACAGAAGTTTGATGGTAATATTATTATTATTGTTTTATATGTTGATGACTTACCGATCATAGGTATCACAGTTGCCTCCATTTCACCCTTCAAAACTGCTCTCCACAATGCCTTTGAAATGAGTGATTTGAGGCTCCTAAAACAATTTTTGGGGCTCGAAATTGAGCAAAATTATGATGGGATTATGGTCACTCAGTACAAATAAATTTAATACCTATTAGTAAAGTTTAACATGGCTGATTGTAGTCCTACACCATTCCCTTTCCTTTCAGGGATCAGCCTTGAAGAAGGAAAAAGCACACCTCCCATGGACTGCACTATCTATCAACAGCTGATTGGTAGCTTGTTGTACTTGACACATTCTCGGACTGATATCTATTATGCCATGAATTTTCTATCACGATACATGCAGCATCATCATGATATTCATTGGAAGGCATCCAAGAGGATCCTCTAGTATATTCAGGGAACCAGGACCTACAACATTCACTATGCTACAGACTTCGAGCTAGAGCTGATTGGATACATAGATTCTGATTGGCCAGGTGATTCTATTGATTGAAAGTCTACTTCCAGATATGTATTCATGTTTGGTGGTGGCCCCATTTTCTGGTCTAGCAAAAAGTAGGCTGCCATAGCACTATCTTCAGCAGAGGCTGAGTATCGAGGAGCGATGAATGCTTGCATTCAAGCAGTTTGGTTGCAAGGCATTCTTTCAGAGTTTGATCTTGGTAGCAATGTGTCCATTGTCCTCTTTTGTGACAATCAAAGTGCTATTAATATTTCCACAGATCCGGTTACCAGGAAGAGGACCAAGCATGTAGAGATCCACATGCACTACATCAGGGAGCTAGTACATGACAGGACCATCATTCTGCAATACTGCCTATTTGATGAGCAGATTGCAGACATCTTCACCAAGATATTTTCAGAAAAGAAGTTCACTTACCTCCTTTCACTATTGAGGGTGAGTTCATCAGGATGATTCAAACTACTTTCAGTGTTCATCTTGAGGGGGGGGTTCCCATTGGGTTTTCCCTTTTTTCCTCACTTAGTTTGTTTTTGAGCATTGTTTCAGTTTCAGCATTGTATAGGGTGACCTATGGCCTTTGTTGCTGGGGCCCTAGAATTTTTATGCATTTATGTTTTCTAACTCCTCCTGAGTATAGCTTAAGGGGGGGTGTTGGAGACATTTACCACCTTACACACTCATTTTGGCCAATTTGGCCTAGTTACACCACTATCCTAAGTATTATTGTCTTAATTAACATCAGTGGAGCATTAAATGTCATCAGCTAGATCACATCCATGCCTACCTTCCATTATTTAACTTAATATGTACCTTACCCTTTCCAAAAATTTTACATGGTTCATCACCCCCCAATAAAACATGTCCAAAATCACCTTGAACATAATCATGAAATAATTTCCTATGGGGTGTAGCATGACATGAAGCCCCTGAATCTACTACCCAGTTATCACTAGTATTATCTAATGCAATAATCAAAGCATATTGTAACACGTCACTTGATACATTTTCTTCCTAAGTAGTCTCTTGATGCTTATCTCCTTTCTTCTTTGGATCTCTATAGTATTTCTTCAGATGTCCTTTCTTACCATAGTCTCAGCACTCTATTTTTCCAAATCTAGACTTTGATCTGCCCTTTTTAGACTTGCTACGATTTGCTAGGATCCTTCCTCTCTCCTTTTGTCTCCCTCTGCTCTCCATGGTCAATGCATTACCTGATGTCTTACCTGTGATTTTTCTTCGCATTTCCTCGCTAAGAATAACACCAAAAACATCATCAAACTTAGGAGTTTTTGAACTAGGGACATAGTTACTTACACCCATGACCAAGCTATGCCAGCTTTCTGGAAATGAGCACAAGATTAGAAGAGCCCTAACCTCGTCATCAAAGTTCACTTTTACAGAACTTAACTGACTGGTAAGTGTATTAAACTCATTTAATAAATGGTCAACAACAGATCCACCTTCCGACATCTTCATCTTAAATAAACGCTTCATTAAAAATACTTTGTTGGAAGCCGAGGGTTTTTTGTAGAGCTTACCCAATGCACTCATCACACCCTCTTTTGTTTTTTATTTTGAAATATTGAAAGCCACTAATGAATCCAGGCACAGCCGTATTGTTCCCAGTGCCTTTATGTCAAGAACGTCCCATTCTTCATCCTTCACAGTCACCTGTTGTTTTTATTTTCTTCCCAACAATAGGTACAAATCCTTCTAGTATAGATAGTCCTCCATTTTCATCTTCCATAACTGATAGTTTTGGCCATTAAATTTCTCAACCCTAAGCTTTCCTTCTTCCACCATTTCTTCCACTCGAACTAGGAACCCTTCTTTCCTGTAAGTTTACCAGCCAAATAAACCTTTTGGCTCTGATACTAATTGTTTTTTTTTACTAAAACGGTTATAGGATTTTTATATTGATCTTTTGGCTGAGAAACTACCAGATGCATTACACAGAGATCTTCTATTCTAACAGCTGCCTAGAAAATAGAGTGCAGGACGTGGCTAATCACACTGTCCCCCATTACAAATGTTCTGGAAAATTTTCTGAACAGGCAAATAACATCAAGAAATCAAAATACTAGAAGAGCATCTAGTGATGCAGGGATATGCCAAACAAAGAGAGCTTCCATAGCTAGTCTCAGAATACTACTTCTAACTCCCTTGCATGAAATCTGAATGCTGCCAGTGATTTCTACAGCAATTGACAGAGATGATTGCACAAAGAACTGGAAATTTCACCTGGGGAAGGCCTGATTTTTCACATCAACAGAGTCTTAGAAAGATTCTACATCGATCCTCCAAGCTGGAAACGTGGACAGCAATAGGAGACCGATTTCTGTGACTGCAGCCTTTAATTATGGAGAACGTGGGTCATAATTACCTGCACCCAGCTCCTCAGAGTTCTTAGTCAACACACCAGTCCAAAAGTGAGTCTTCACTACCAGAAATCGAGACACTCTTATTACAAACATGGACAGAGCCTGCAGTCATCTCTTTAGTGTCACTAGGGGATGGGCACATAAAATTCCTCCATACAAGGAGAGAAATGATCTTGATACAATCTCTCACCAATAATGGATTTACTCCTCAACTTTCTGCTCCTCGATTTCCTCGGGCTACCCGCCAGCGAAGAGGAATCTCTGCTATTTGAAAACTAGTTTCTCATAAGTCCTTCCTAGCCAACTCTGAAAATGACATCACCTCTTGCACTAAGGAATGGTCACATGATTAATGGTTCCATTTAGACTAAGAGCTCCCTTACACAATGAGACTTCCATATTTGCTTCATGGTTTGCGATTTGGTTGAGATGCCGAAGGACGTGGAAGAACTTCAACTCTTCAAATGCTTTCATCTGGATAGTGACTTTCCTATAATAGTGGGCTAGCTCCATGTTAGCAGGGGCCTTCTTCAGGATGAGAGCTTGAATGATAATTCAGGAGTCACCCATTATAGTGAGCTTATTAATGGACAACCTTATAGCCTGATTTAGACCCTGCCAAATAGCAAGGATTTCAGCAGCATTGTTAGTTTTTTTGCCCAAACCCCAGGAGAAGTTGAGAATGATTTTCCTGGATTTGTCTATCAGAACTCCTCCACTTCCCGCAGGCCCGGGATTGCCTTTCAATGCCCCATCATCCTGCAGAATGTGCTCATTCAGAGAGGATCTCCATTTAATAAACTCTTGCTCTTGTAACCTGATTTCCCATGGTTCCTGCTGCTTCGTAGAGATCTTGATTCTGGTGAGAATAGAGGGCTCTAGCTCTTGGAACCAGCTGTGCTCTTTATAGTCAGGAGTGAATTCATTTGTTATGTTTGGATTTGAAGTGACCAGCTCCCCGATCAAGGCCTTCACTTTGGTTGCAACTTGGGCCAGAGTACCAGCTTTTTCCCTAAAAATTCTTTTATTGCGTTCCAACCACACTTTCCAGCAGAATATTTTAGGAACCCACATCCAGCACATCTTTAACAGCTTCATTTTAGTGAGGGGAAAAGGAGCAAGATCGAACCACAAAGCAAATAGGGAGAATATGGAAGGGGGAAGAGTCAGGTTCAGCTGATCAAGAAGGATGTTCCAGATATCTATAGCAAAGGGGCACTGCAAAAATAGATGGAACGAGTTTTCCTCATGGCTGGCACAAAGAGGGCATCTAGAGGGCCCTTCCCAGCCTCCTTTTAGAAGATTATCCCAGGTTAAAATGCTATCATGCAAAAGAGACCAACAAAACAGATCGATTTTGGGAAGAGAGGGGTGGAGCCAAAGGTTCCTCCAGACCATGGGATCCAGAGCAGCCCAAGGGATTGCTTTAAGGGCTTCATAACCAGCAGCAACAGTATACATACCAGAGGAGGAGCCCCATCCTCTTTTATCCTTCAGCTTAGAAGATGAGGGGCAGAGCCCTTGAAGAGAAACTACCAGAGAGCGGGCTTCAAGCTTAAGAGGTTGTGGGACAACCCCTAGATCCCACTTGATCCAAGAGTCATCCGGGCCCCAGCTAGAGAGAGCCCAAAGGGTGAACTTGCTATTCGAATGAAGCTAGTTTTTGATGTTCTCCATTCCTTCCAAGGTATTTAAAGAAGGCTATCCTAGAATAGAGTCTTCCCAGAACTTGATTTTGAAGCCATTTCTCGGAATCCAAGTGAGGTTGGAAGAGATCAAGTTCAAGGACCTAAGACAGAGAGAGAGGATTGGGGAGCCTTTTCTAGTCCTTGGAGGGTGGTCCAGGCACCTTTATTTGTGACCTTTGAAGTACTTTGTTCTTAACGCTTTGGAGCTCCAAGTGGTTTTTCCCCTGATCATATTCCAAAGAATATTTCCTCCCATGGCTAAGTTCTGAGTGGCCACATCTCTGATTTGTAGCCCTCCTTCCCATTTTGGGGCTTTGATTTTATTCCAGCTTACTAAATGCATTTTTCTTCCATCATTCCTTCCCCCTTCACAAATGAATTTTTTCACAAGCTTGTCTATTCCTTTTGGAGCTAACATGAGCGAGGCTTGGTATACTGGAAGGGAGGAAAGGACAGAGTTTATGAGAACAATTTTACCTGCTTTATTCAGCCAAGAGGCCCCCCACGACATAATTTTGCTCTTGATTTTTTCCAATAGGGGCATCCATAGACTCTTTCTGGGGGCAGCTCTCACAAGAGGAATTCCAAGGTATTTGATGGATTCCCACCTGGAAGTGCCTTCCATATTCAGCGTTCTTGATATCTCTGTCATTTCGATGGGGGGGTAGTTCCAGCTATAAATTTCGCTTTTCCTCAAACTGATTTCGCTTCCTGAAGCCTCTGTGTAAGCATCCAACTCATTCTTAAAGGATCTAGCCATGGAGATATTTTCCTGGCCCATGAGGAGGGTATCATCAGCAAACTGGGCATGGTTCATTCTCTTCACTCTTGGAGAGATTGAGAGCCCCATTAAAGAGTGCTGCTGGGTTCTCTTATCAAGATGAAAGCTAAGGACTGAAGCTTGAATTACATAGAGCAAGGGGGATAAGGGGCAGACCTGCCTTAGGCCCCTAGAGGCTTGGAAGAAGTTGGCCGATCTCCCGTTCACCAAAGGGGATATCCAGGGCCCCGAAATGCAGGCTTTGATCCAGTTGACTAGCTGGGGATGGAATCCTAGCCTTTGCATAACAACGAATAGAAAATTTAATCTGACTCTATCAAAAGCATTGGCAAGGTCTAGCTTGACTATCATACCTTTTTCTTTCAATTGACAGCTTGAGTGGATTGCCTCTTGGACCAGGATGATGTTGTCCTGGATTTGTCTGCCCTGGATGAAGCCCCCCTGATTCTCCGGAATGATCATAGGGAGGATTTTTTTTAATTTGTTAGCAATAACTTTGGTGATGATTTTATAACCCGTGTTGCAGAGCGAGATGGGCTGGAATCTGGAGAAATTTTGGGCACCTTTTTCTTTAGGAATTAACGCCAGAAAAGAGGATTTTTTGCTCCCTCCGATTTTGCTACAATTCTGGGATTTCCTCACCGTTTTGACCAGATCCTTCTGAATGATGTCCCAACAGGCTGTGTAGAATCTTGCCGTGAAGCCATCAGGCCCTGGAGCTTTGTCAGGATTCATTCCGTTAAGAGCTTTTCTTATCTCCTCAGTCGAGATTGGGGTCGTCAACCTGCGATTGTCTTCTTCTTTGATCAGCGAGGGGATCTCAGAAAGAGGATAGTGATCCAATAAAGGGAGCGTATCCCTTTCTTCAGTGAACATATCCTTGAAGAAAGAGTGGGACGCAGTCTTAATCTCTTCAAAATTGCTGATCGAGTGGTCCTGGAAGTGGATTTCTCTGATGTTGTTGTGATTATTTCGAGCTTCTACCTGCTTGTGGAAGAAAGAGGTATTTTTATCTCCCTCTTTGAGCCAAAGACATCGAGCCTTAATTCTCCAGTAATGCTCTTCCCTTCTCAGTGCTGAGTGAAGGGCCTTTTGAAAATCGATCTCCATATTTAGCAGCTCCGGGGTGATTGTAGCTTCCTCCATGAGCAGCTGATGGCTGCCTAGATCTTGTTGGGCTTGCATTCTTTTAGAGATAGGGGAGGGCTGGGTCTTCACCCAGGACTTCAAAGCAGCTTTGAGCCTTCTTAACTTCTCTTCCCAAATGAAGAAAGGCGATCCAGAGACTGCCCTTTGCCATGATTTCGAGACCAGATCAAAGAAGCCTTCCATGGAGACCCAGAGGGGGCTGAAGCGAAAGGGGATAGGCCCCATATTTTCTCCAGTGGTCAACGAAAGAGAGATAGGCTTGTTATCCGAGGTGCATGCCTGGAGGATTTCAGAGTTTGCAAAAATACCAAGCGTTAGGAAGGTCGATTGAACAAGAAAATGATCCAGACGGGAAGCAATATGTCCCGGTCCAACTCTTTTATTTGTCCACGTGAATTTTCCTTTGCTGGGTTTGATATCTTCCAGGTCCTAGTTTGATATGATATCTTCGACCCACTCCCGTGCCAGATCTCTTATGGGTGAGCCTCCTTTCTTTTCTGAGAGGGAAAGGGTGACGTTCATATCGCCAGCGAGCACCAGGTTGTCATGCCGGTTTGCTGTCAGGAACAAGTTCAGAGAGTCCCAGCATTATCTTTTTTCTGACAGTAGAACCAACGCATAGATGTTGAATAGGCTGATCTGTTGTCCCGAGTCTCGGTGCTACAATTTCGTGAATAGCCAATGGGTGTTGCTAAAGACCTCGAGCAGATCTAGCATGGAGGAGTTCCAAAAGGTGGCTATCCCTCCTGAGGCTCCCCTGGAGATGGTTGCTCTTCCTTCTCCTTTTTTCCAAAACTTTTTACTGGCCTGGATGGTCTCAGGCTCCTCCATATTCGTCTCCTGGATCAGTAGTATCTCCGGGGAAGTCATTCTAACAAGATCTTTGATTGCTTCTTCTTTGGACTTGCTTCCCATCCCTATGTAATTCCAAGAAATGAACTGGATTAGGTTTAGGGGGAGGGGGGGGTGGCTCCTTTCAAAGCCTTGCCTTTCTTAGTGGATCTGGTTTCCATCATATTTGGGATGTTTTGTTGGACTCCTGCTGTTACATCCCTGTACGATTTCTCCTCCCTTTTTTTTCGGTCTGGCTTCCTTCCTCTTGGAGTCCTTTCAGGCGTTCCAACCGAGCTGCTTGTCTCTGTGGCCCCCCTGTCGGATTCAGATCCTGTTTTAGAGTCTATAGTGATATTTTCATCATCCGATTTCAAGGCTTCTTTTGCTAGCGGGACATTCTTGTTCTTGATTGGGATTTCTGAAGGGGATGCTGCGAGAGATGCTATCTCTATAACTTCCTTCTCCAGTTCCTTTGGTGGTGCTGTATCTTTTACCAAGGGCTCCTTCGAAGGATTCGCGTCTGCCTGAGGCTGATCCTGCGACTGATCAGGTCGTGGCTCTTTGGCTTTTGAGGCTGGTTTGTTCCTCTTAACCTTTTTCCATCCTTCATTTTCTTCCTTATCCAGGGCTTGATTTTTTGGGCAGTTCCTCTGAAAATGCCCGTGCTCTTGGAAGAGTTTGCATTTAAAAGGAAGGTGTTCATAATCCACTTTCTAGTAATGATTCCAAGTCCCCACCTTCAGCTTCACTGCCTCTGGGAGCCCAGCCTCGAGGTCCACTTCAACACAAATCCTGGCGCAGTTATAGATTGTCTTGTTGTCTTCCTTATCAAGGAACTTTCCTATTCCATTTCTGATCATCTGTAATGCTTCATAGTTCCAGCAATGGACTGGAAGATTGGGGAGCCTAACCCAGACCGGCACCTCCTTGGGCAGATCCACCGAGGGATCAAATTCTAGAGTCCATCGGTTCAAATACAACCCCTGAGTACCCATAAAATATGGGCCATTTCTGAAGATGAGGTCTTTATCCTCCTTGTTTATGAATTCGAAGAGAAAGTAGCCACTGCTCAGGGGATAGCAGGTGACTCCTTGTTTTAGATGCGTCTTCCAATTTATTTGAATCTATTTGTCGGTGGTCTTTGCTGAAGGCCAAAGCCCCATGAATTGGCCTACCAGACCTCTTTTAGACAGAGCAAGAGAAATCTTAACCGAAGTTGTTTCTGGTAAGGCGATTTCAGGAATATCTGCAAGTTTTTTGATGAATTTCGGAACCAAGGGAGGAGCTTTCCTCTTCCCACCGCCGGCGACCAGTCTCCTAAACGCTTCCATCTCAGCAAGAGGGGGGGGAGGAGGGGGATCCTCGCCCCCAGGGGTGCCCATAGCTGCGCCTGAACCCTAGCTTGCCCTCCCAGCATGCAAAAAATGCGTCTAAATGGCTCTACGATACCAATTGTTAGAAATAGGACCACAGAGTAATAATAGATATACAGTTAAATCATTAAACAAGATGCAAAAACCACATTTAACACATTACAGAGAGACACAGATATAACGCGGTTCACCCATGAGATGGGCTATGTCCACACAAAAATTGCCAATCCTTTTATTAGAATCTAGAAAGATGAAGGGATACAACCTACATCGACTTTGATGCACTTCCTCTTCACACTCTCACAGTGTCTCTCACACAATCACAGAGATTGTTTACAATAAAATACAATACCATACCCAGTCGTATTACAATGCTTTTCTTTTATAGGGGAAATACCATGGGAAAATACTACAGTTAACCCAATACCATGGGTTCGCAAGACTTTTGGCAAACCAAAATCCCAAAAAAATTCTCAGGGGCCTTGCCCCCGAACCCCAAGGTTGGGAAACGAGTGTATAATAAACCTGGGGTACAAACACGACTGAATAAAATCTATGAATTTGGAAGATCGGGATCCACAACCAACACTATACTTGTAAGCCCACTAATATAAAATCGAGGTTGTACTCACCACTTCCTGTTCCATCTCATCCTTCGGAGAGCATCTCCATGGATTTTGTAAGGGAGTTTCCTATGTCTAAAAGGGGTCATGATTATTTGTATATTGTAGTGGATAGTTTCAACACGATGTGTGTCTTGATTCCATGTAAAAGCATATAAATTTTGAGCTAACTAATTTTTTCTTTTAGCATGCATGGGTCCATTTTGTACTACCCACTTCCATAATCTCGGATCACGATTCGCGATTCCTTGGTGAATTTTGGACTTGTTTTTGGATAATGATGGATACGAATATTAAGAGGAGTATTGATTTCCATCCATATACCTATGGACAAACTAAGGTAGTAAATAGAACTATGGTTCATTTTCTTTGAGGTAACTACAATAAGCATCCTAATCTGTGGGATGATCAGATTCTATACATCCAACATGCCTATAAATGATCCTTGCATTCTTCCACTTAAAATTTATCCATTTGAAACATGCTTTAGGCATTGTCCTGAAACTCCATTAGACTTGACATACGAAAAATATGTTTATTTAAGTGTTTCATGAGATGAAGACAAGGCCTGCAAGTTCAATCAGATAATTCAACAAGTGCACTAGGAAGTTCAAGAGAAATTCGAGAAGACTAAAGCAAAGTATAAGGCTTGACATGACAAACATCGAGTTTATCACTAGTTTTATGTTGGATATCAAGTTTGGTTGCACATCGGTAAAGATAGACTGAAAGGTGAAGGAAAGAATATCAATCCTGCCAATAATGGTCCTTTCACTATCTTGGATAAGATTGGCACCAATCCCTTTCATTTATATCTAACTCCTTACATGTATATATATTCAATTGTAAATGTGGAAAACTTGAAACTTTATGAGCCTCCAATGATCATGGATCTAAGGGAGAATGTTTCAATTCCAACGATGGAATAATTTTCATCTAAACACTTGGACGATATTAAAGAAGATTTCATCTTGGACAAAAGGATAAGGAATTCGATAAGGGGATATGTGGAGTATCTTTGAGTTATCATGAAATGAAAGCATCTAAGTAAACAACAGTGTATTGAGAAGGGAAAGGTGAGGGATAAATTCCCTCACTTGATTATTGACTGATGTTTTTGGAGGCCAAAATCCTCCTAATGGGGAGGTACGATCCAGGAGGATCTCTGAATGGGTCATTTTTCAAACTTAGAAAACTGCATTAGAACCAACAACAATGCATAAATCTCATCTATCCAATTCCAACAGCGCTCATTTCACTCAAAACAGACTCAGTGTGGAAAAGTTATGATGTTCTGAAATCTTGTCTAAATAACATTTTCCATGCATAATTGGGAAAAAGGGAGGACACATGGCACCACTTCAAGGGTGACACATCGAATCTATAATGTATGGACATTGACGTGGCAACCCCACAAGGTTCCAAATGGTAGAGTAGGATGACATTGAATATGAGGTGGAAACTGATGTGAAACTGACTAGGTGATGATGTGGTGTATGATTGCGAAACAGGTGGACCGATCCCATGCCAACATGTGGACCAATCTGGATGTGACATGTGCCTATTCGGGAAAGACCAAAATTGGTTGGAAAGGTTGAACAACTTATCATGGGACTCGAACCCATGGCCACTGGAATTCCAACAAAACGCCTTAACCAATATGCTTACCATGTGACTTGTTATAGCATATGACCAAAACAATATTTCAATTTGATTTGGTGAGTATTGGGGTGAAAGGGGGGGTCGACCACCCGCCAAATTGGTGGGTCAGTAAATCCCTCCCCCATGTTTTGATGTAGTTCAAACCTTTCAATGAAACCATTATAAAAATATTTTATTGTTTTAACCAAATGCTAGAACAAACCACATATGCCAACAACAAACCACAAAACGATAAAGGAGTGAGGGAGCCCACAAGACTAAACTTGGGTCTCCCAGCCCCAATTCCAATGGAATAACCAACATGATAGGTGTTATATTTTTAATGGTTATACAATATCTAAAAACACTTAGCATCATAACATCATAACCATAAGAAAAGGATCACTAAAAGAAAGATAGTGCAACAACACAAGGGAACACAAACATTTTCCTTGGGGAAACCACAAGAGATAAAACCCCACAAAACTTCCTCAGTATATAATTTGACCAAGTTGTAAACCCCAACAACCAAAATAGTTGCTCATCTTCCACATTAGACTCTTTATCTCTCTCTCTCTCCAGCGCAATACTTGAGTGTAAGATGTGTGAGAATGATAGAGGTGCCTCACCTAATTATATTCATTAGGTGAGTACCTCAAATAACTAACTAGGTCAGCCAGGTTCCCTAATTAGCGCCGACCTACCTTGGGAGACTCAAAATACATTTTATATATTACTTTTGTGGGTACTATTTCCCTGACTTACAACAGAGGGTTTATCTCATGACTTTTACATGACCAATTACATCAAGGACATCTTTGAATGGAGGAATAACATCTTCGAAGGAGAATACAACAAAATTAAAATAGAATATCTTCGAAAGCTACAATACTTTAACACTCCCTATTAAATAGGAAGGTATTCTTCATCAACAAAAACCATTATCACAACTGTACAACTGATTAGTGAATCTCTATATGTCATAGGAAGTTTTGGAACAACATCATGCATCTTCATCATCAATCTCAATATGAAAATACTAGATCATCTTCTACAACCTCAATATGTAAATACTGAATCATCTATGAGTACTGGATCATCTTCTAGAACCTCAGTATGTAAATATTGAATCATCTATGAGTATTGCATCATCTTCTACAACTTCAGTATGTAAATACTGAATCATCTATGAGTACTAGATCATATTATGGATATTGTATCATCTTCATGCCTCATCTGAGTAACCCTTTCAGGCCAACAGTCTAGCCAAACTTATCCTACTCTAGACTAAGCTACCACCACTGCATCCTTCTTCCATCTACTATCACTCCCTCTTTCGATAGAGGTCCTTTTGGACTACGCCAATCTTGTCTCGAAAGTATTCTAACTTTGCACAAGACAAAGGCTTAGTCAACACATCTGCTACTTGTTCCTCTATAGGAACATACTTGAGCTTTACAGCTCCCTTCTACAACTTGTCCTTTAATATTCTCTTCTTGTACATCCACAACTACATTGTACATTCACAACCTACATCATTCTTCTTTTGTGCATATTTAATTGCATCATTCTTATCCGCAACTGTATCATAAATCCGCAACTTCATCATTTCTTCTCTTATAGGTGATTGCATACAATCCTTCCTACAAGTCAAATATAGTTGTATGATTAGAAACATTTCATAACATATTCATAATGACAATTTTTTATGCATAAATATATATGTCATATAATCATGCAACTATTTCCGCTAATGCAACAATCATCTATATCTTGTATACATACTGTAACTTTCTATATTCCTTCCATATTTCCAAAACATTATGTAAGCAAGGAGTTTTCATATAAGTAGAAAAGGAATGTTGTACAACAACATAAGCCACTTATCCATCATATACATTTCCTGAATCTAGAAACATATCTATGTACACATCTTGAACAACTAGATATATAGGAAATGACAATTCAAATACTTAACTTTGTTTGTTTGGTAGACTCCATCTTAACCTCTATCTTCTTGAATTACTAGAGTCTCTGCCAATGTATTCAACTTCATAATCTGATTATATGGACATGTTCCTATCTTGCTCATGATCAGAAATACTAAGAAAGTCTTCTTACACCACATATCACATAGCACTGTGTCTGTGTGTCCTACCAGTGCATCCCGTCTTATCCAACTATGAAATGGATAAGAGTACAATATTCATCTTCATAGGTATAATTATTCTGAATCATATTCCTCATTACTTGAGGAATATTTACTTTCTTTCTTCTCAGCTGCAATATATTGAGAGAAACACTCTGCTTTCTGCAATATGTTGGAGTGATATTTCTATTTTTAGCACTATCAACTAAAGTCATCATATCTCTGTAGTACCCTTTGCGTACCAAACAATTTTCTCTGCATGTTTTACTTGGATAATTAAAATTTCCTCTAGATTTCATCATACCTCTAATCCCAAGAATCATGTCAATATTCTCGAGCTTTGAGACCTACTACAGTCACTCCCTCTAGGGTGGAGCACCATCCTTCCTCTGCATTTGTTTTAGGACATTGGAGTGACTGGTATCCTTCTTTGCTACTAGTATTCTTTGTATCCATCTATGCCACCTATCGAGGTCACTAGATATCAAGATCCTTCATCTTGAACTTTGTTTCAAGTTTTCTCTTGCGCCCATTTATGAGCTTCTCGCCTTTTATAGGATTCTATCTTCAACCTTGTAGTAAAGGTTGGGATCTCCATCATTCTAGTTTATCCTCAAGTTCCTTATGTAATTTTATGTACTATCCCATGGGTTCCTACTAATCTTGTACAAATCCTTCTATGCATAGGTGGTTCTCTATAGAGAGTCTCAATCCATATAGGTTGCTTGATGTGTTCTTCCAATTTGATTACACCAAATTTCTAGTGTAATATCATCCACTGTAGAGGTGTGTCTATCCCCTAGGGAAGTGTCTTTCCATAATCGACTCTTTTTTTATGATAAAACCCATGAACCTCGCTTTATGTCTTTTGATACTTCGATCTATTGTATACTTGATCTTCTAGATCTACTTGGAAGTCTTTACAAAACTTCCCTTCATGTTTCGAACTCATTTCCAAACATTATTGTGTATGATCGAATGGTAATTCTAGATCATATCATCCTTCCATTCTTTCTTCTTGGGACATTCTTTTGCGAAGTGTCCTTTCTCATCACAACTAAAATATTGAGTTGTGAGATGTCCTTCTATTCTTGGTGGGGATATCTTTCTCTGCTTGGCATGAGTTGTTAGGGCTTGATTGTCATCTCTTCTTCTTTTGCAATTAATCAATATTCTTCTTACGTGGATCCCTCCATATGTGATATTCCTACTAGAACGAATCTCTTGACTGAACTTGGAATACCATTCATAATTGTAATTTATGTTTTTGTTTCTTTGACATTGTCTTTAATGGCTTCTAATTACTCCTTGACCTGAGATCTTCTTGTGAAATAACATTGAATGTTTTTTAAAATTGCACCTTCACATCTTTGAGTTGATTTCTCAAGGTAATCTTTATACATGTTGTTCATTGCGTAAAACATGGAGTCTTCAAGGATGATACATGTGAGATCCAAAAGAGATGGCAATATTCATCTTTCTTTTGACTAGGTCCTTCTTTTGCTTCAACTTCATCTCCGTCTAGATCTACAGCTTCTTCTTTGACACAGTTCTTCATTTCATGATTATTCAAGTATGAAAAGCACTCTATAATTCCATGCTTAGGAGTTCTAGACTCTTTCAATATTGTCCTCAAGATTGGTAATGTTTGTCATAAAAATGGGAGCCTCAAATGGAAATAGAGAGGATAAAACTTACCAGTAATATTTCTTCAACGTGATGCTTGCATGAAGGCTCTTTTAGAAGATTTATTTTGGTGTACCTAGGGTTTGACAGAGAAACTATAAATTTTCAACTTGGTTATCTTTAATATTTGATTGTAGAGAAACATGCTCCTCCTCAAGTCGAGCTGAGAAGCATACTTATTTTCCCAAAACTGTGGACAAAATTGCAAAATATCTGATGCCCCAGTTTTCTCTGGAAGTAGTGTTAGGTCAAAAATAAAAGTACACAAAATGAGAAACTCGTTACATAGAAATATGCACCCTCCTATGAATATTTTTATGTTCCTCCTTCTTCAACTGATTGGTGGAGGGAAGTTCCTGGAACAGGAAGCCCTAGTTTTTCTCCAATTTCTTCTGCAGAATTTACTAATTTTGTTTCTACTGTATCTATGAATTTTCTGCTCCTCAAGGTCTAAAACTTCATCCTTAGGTAGCTTGTTTTGTATTATTTCCTACCCCACAGGTTATAGAAGCATTGGATTCACCGAGTGGGACTTATGTGAAGTTTCCTAAGGTGACTTATTTCAGGATTATTCAACATAGCTAACTTGTACATACTTCCACGTGTTACTGGTTCACCTTCAGGATCTAAACTTTTACCACATAAACTAAATTTTGTTCCCTATCTGTAAAATATTGAAAAAATTCATTTGGACCTTCCTAGCCCGAGATATTTCAATTCTCCCTAGGTCACTTGTTTAAGGATGAATTCTGGGAGAGGCTGGAACCCTGACTTGGAGGAATCATATATCCTATTTTATAGCGAATATGAGGATGTAACATTTACAAAGAGTACAGAAAGATTCAATATTTGGCTTGTCAAATTTTTAGCTCCAGATCCTTCTCCAATATCGATATACAGCGAAAGTCCCAACATGACTATTTTTTGTCTTCTAGGGTTTTCAAGCATGAAACCCTAATCTTCAGTAGTTATAGTTGTAGCAATGTTTTGGCTCCATAAAGACTTCTTTTAGGGTGGCTCTGATACCATGTTATATTTTTTATGGTTATACAATATCTAAAAACATTTATCATCATAACATCATAACCATAAGCAAAGGATCACTGAAATAAATACAAGTGCAACAACATAAGAGAACACAAAGATTTTCCTAAGGGAAACCACATGGAAGAAAAACCCGCAAAACTTCCTCGGTATAGAATCTGACCAATTATAGTGTAAACCCTAGAAACACTAATAGTTTCTCATCTTCCACAGTAGAATCTTTCTCTCTCTCTCTCTCTAGCGCAATACTTGAGTGTAAGATGTGTGGGAATGAGAGAGGCCCCTCACCTATTTATATTCATTAGTTGAGTGCCTCAAATAACTAGCTAGGTTGGCCATGTTCCCTAATTAGGGCCAACCTACCTTGGGAGACTCAAAATACATTTTATATATTACTTTTGTGGGTACTATTTGTTGTACTCTCCCATATCACATAAAGTTACCAATAATACACATAAAGAGTCATATAAGCATGCAGAGACAAGAGGAAAGAATAGGTAATGGAATAACATATTATACTATTTAATCACATGAGGGTCCATACATATACAAAACTGAACCAAGTTATTAACTGGATCAGCAACCTAATATATATTATTTACAAAACGGTTATGAATAACTAGTTGATTTGGTCAACCGACACAACCTTTGGAGGCCGCCTAATCTTCAATTAGTCGGTTAACTTGACTAGTCGGCTCACTGACTAGCTCCTCCAACATCTCCCCCAGGGACAAAATCTTTCTTCGTCTCGAAGAAATAGGGGAGGTACTCAAAATCTATTGTCTAGAGTAGTTACTGCATTTTCTTTGTCCTCATGGGCTGTGTAAACGAATGGACAGTTGTTTCTTAACACATATTTCTACAATAGCTTCTGCCCTGATGGACAATTGGTGTTGAAACTCTGCCCAGCTACGTAGATCGTTTTGGATATCGATGGTTAGGGTTTTGAGGCTTGACAAAGTCGACAACTTCTCTTTAATGGAACAGTTTGTGATGTTTTCCAAGTCAGGTCCCAACGATTAAGACTTTTCATCTACTGTATCTAACAATCTTTTCATCTATGGGAAGATCTTGCATAGTGTGTTGATGCTTGGGAGTGCTTAGTTTGTCCATTGATGCACTTGTTTCTCTAACTTTTCTAGCTTTTTTGTTTCTAATATGATATGGGCCTTGATTGTACTTCTCATGGTGTCATCTAGACCTTGTTGTTTTTCTAAGTTCTGGATGTGCTCACGGGTCTGTAGAATTTGTTGGAATACCTGTCCATAATAAGTGTACCAACTTCGTAGGACTTCTTCTGTGGTGACAAATTCTTCTAAATGATCCTGCAATACCTTGTGTGCCTCAAAAAACGTTGTGTACTATTGCCATAGTAGCACATAAGTTTCTTCCTTTTTTTCATCTCTCTTACTCTGTAGTTGTGTTTGTAGGTTCGACATGAAACTTTCAAACAATTGGTATACTCTTTCCAATGGTTTGTCGGTGTCAGTTTCAGCTTTCCCTGGTATTACTATTTGTGTCAAAGTCCCGCATTTAGTCAAGAATTCGACTTGTTATGTTTTCATATTTTCAATTCTTTCTTGTTTTGTTCGATTTCTTGTTGATGCTTCTTTGGTGAGTGCTTCCAGGAGTCGATCCAACTCTCCATCTTTCAGCTTCGATGTTTCAACTGCAGAAGTCGATCCGAGTTGATAAAGGTGGATAGCTATCATTGTTTGTTGTTTCTGTTGTTCTTTTTTTTTTTCTCTTTTCTCTTGCTTTTATGCTTAGACTTATGGACCACTTATGATCCTATCGGTACTGATGTTGGTTGCTGTTGTGGTGTTTGGTGTTCTTCAGTCGGTGGATTCTCAGATGACTAAACTTCTGCTGTGGTGGGATTAGCTTGTTGGGATTCTGGGATGGGGTTTGTGGTTGTTTGTGCTTCTAGTGGTGTGAAGATGGTGCTTCATGATTATGATGAGACTCTGGTTCTGGTGGTGGTGGTGATGGTGAATGGTCTGGAGTTAAAGGGGTGGTCAAAAGATTTGTCGGTATGGAGTCTTCGACTTCTATTTGAGGGTCGACAGGATTTTTTGATTCCTTCATCTTCCATGAGGTTGTCGATTTCGGCATCTAATGCTGCTTGATTACCTTCGAGGGCTAGTAGTCCTTTCCCTACCTCATTGACTGGATGGTTTTGGAAGGTTGGTGTAAATCATGAGATGTGGGTGGTGACTACAGTGGATGTCGGGCTGAGGTTGCGAATGTATGATGATTTGATAAGTCATATGACTGATGGTGGTGATGAAGTTTGTGGAATGAGGCTTTGTCAAGAAGAGATTGACTCGACAATTTTTATGGGTGGTGTTGATCTATTGGGCTTTAAGGAATAGATTTGGTAAATTATTGATAAATTGTTGAAGTTCAACATCTTTATTAATCTTTTCCTTAAGGGTTCTAGGGATAATATCATTGTAGCTTGGTGATATGGCCATGGTTGACTCTATTTTTATCTTAGTAAGATAAGGTCTCAGTGAGTCTGAGGTTAAATCGATAAAATCTATTGCAGGTGGGGTAGAAGTTCTTACCTTCTTTAGGCTGCCTTGTTTTGCTCCTGACTCGAAAAACTACTTGAATTGGGTCTCAACTGATACCTTGTTTTTTTCAGCATCCTCCATGATGTCAGCAGTAGTAGCTAGGAGTTATTCCTCATCTTCCGACTCCTATGATAAGATAAGTTTATGCTTCCCCTTCCCATTTCCCTGAGTTATTTTATTTTTTCTTAAGGTTGTTATTTCCTTAGCTATTTTCCTCAAATTTTCTTTTGTCATAGCATATTCTGGTTTATCTGATAGACTATCTTCCTCTATCTGTTCTTCTCCTTTCTCCTGTTGTTGAGTTGGAACGATAATGTTTTTCTCTGTCAGTGTGACCGCCTGTTGTTCAGTCGGTGAATTTTCAATTTGGAGGGTTTTTTTTCCCTCTATTGGAGTATCCCCTGATGTGAAAGTACTAATATCAAGTTTGAATTCATAGTCTTCCTCCTTCTCCTAGTCAGTCAATGTCTCTATAATGTCTTGATTATTTTCTTTTGCAGCCTCCGGTATGGGGATGTCAGTTTTGGTTTGCCTGGCCAACTCTGTGAATATATCCTCGACTATTGGATAGTAGTAGAGTGGCTTTGCCTTTGTTGTAGACCCTTGTTGATGCCATACTGTTGTGTGTTCTATTTCTAGATGGTTGTGCACTGTAGGAGGAAGACATATTCGTATGTTTTAAGGCACCCTCCATCTGGCTGTTCGGATTTTCAGGTTTTGAAACCAGTGTTCCAGGAATAATTTTCCTTCTTCCTGTTCTAATGGGGTTCTAGCCATTGAAAATGGCTTAAAGCAACACATATGAAACCCAGTTGGCTCCAAGAATCCTTTATGCTCAACTAGACATAGGTGGTACATAGCTATCCATATTAAGAGTGATGGGAATCTGATCATTGCACGTGATTCTTGGCACTTCTTGTAGATGGATTTGAGTATATCATCCATGTATTGGGCCCAACGGTATACCTTTCATGTTCTTTCTATGAATTTTACTGCTTCCAGCATGCCAATTTTCAAGTCACATCTGCGTCCTGTGACAGTTAGGTCGGTGGACACAATTTTGGCCACCATTTTGGGTGTGGTGGCTTGGACCTGTCCAATTATTAGCCCTTTTGAATTTTTCTCTATCGGTGTTCCCATTAGTATTTTGACTAATCCTTCCTTGATTCCTACAGGAGCAAGGTCTCCTTGGTTGGACAAGCCAGTGAGTTTATAATGGTTTCAGCCGATATTTCCACTGGTGTGTCGAAGTAAAACTTCCCATTGTGGTACTAGCTGATTATGAATTTGACAATGGTTTCCTTCGTTCCTCCAAAACTTGCCATGAGCGGTGCATTCATAAAGTTCATAATTGTGCTATGATTACCTTCTTTTCTTCCTCTGTCATTCTTGAATTTCCTCGGTAAGCCCATTCTTTGATTTATGTCCAGTGTTTCACCCACGAACCTTCATGCACTTTTCTGTTTTTAATATTCTTTAATCATTTTAATAGTGGACTTATGATGAATTCCAACTCTTTTATTTTGGCTGTCATGGCTATGGTTTGTTTTGGGGCCATTTTGTCGGTTGTTTGTTCGGCTCTCTTGGTATTTTATTTGCTCAATGGGGTCTGGTAATTCTGTCGCTCTAGATCTTAATGAAACAGTATGTGATTTTCGACTGGCATAGTATTTATAGGTGGAGCGGATGGCGATCTTGTCGAAGGTGTTATTAATGGTGGATTTGATGGTAAAGGACACTCTAATGACGGTTGAGTTAATACGTTCTGGTTTCGGCGCTCCCTCTGACTGTACTCATGATGAGTTGATTTGACGTTATGATCCTCTTGTCGATGACGAATGTATGGTCAATATGTGGTATGTTGTTGGTAAAAATGTCGATTATTGTCGAATGGTCTACTACGCCTGTCAAATTTCATTTTGATTTTTCTTGATTCTTTTTGGGGTTTTTGATTTTTGATTTTTATAGTTTTTTGAAACAGTTATAAAACCATTTTTCTCTTTTTTTTTCTTTTTTTAGTTTTGGTATCGTTTTAGGCGGGCATCGTTTACCAACTTCCGAAATACTGTGCCCTTTAATGTTCTCAGACAAATTGATCTGTTGGAATTGATTTGTTCGATAATATATGGTCCCATCCATTCTGTGTGTAAATTTTAAGGTTTTCCTTTCACCCGAATTTTGTGTAATAATGCAAGGTTTCCGACCGACAAATTATTATTTTTAATGTTTCGGTTGTGCCAAGCCTTTTGTTGTTGCTTCTGAATTTCTTGATGTTGTATAGCAAGCAGCAGATATTCTTATGGTTTGGCTAATTGTATTACTTGATCCTTTCTTTCTTCTTCAACATTGATATGTAAGATGTCGGCTATCATCAGTGTCTGCTGTCCAAAATATAAAGGAACAACTGCTTCTTGGACGTAGACTAGTCGAAAGGGTATTTGGTCGGTCGAGCGTTTATATATTGTTCTATATTCCCATAATACTGCAGGGATTTTCTCATACCAGTCATCTTTGTTAGTATTGCAGATTTTTGTTAGACCTCTTGTCAGTGTTTTGTTGAATGCTTCTTTTGCTCTATTCGACGGAGGGTGATAGGTTGTGCTTCGTTGATGGTCAATTTTGAACCATTCCGTCAATGCTGTAATTGTTTTATTGATGAAGTGTGAGCCTTGGTCACTAATTAAGGTTATAGGACATCCAAACCTAGTGATAATGTTTTCATATATGAATTTAGCATCTACCTCACTAGAACAGGTGTCGGCAGGTTCTACTTCTTCCCATTTATTGACATATTCAATGGTTGTTATAATATATCTTGCACCTGTCCTTTTTGTTGGGACTGGAAATGGACCTATAAAGTCGATAGCCTATATTTCGAATGTGGGGCTTAGGTTTACTAATATTAAAGTCATTTCTATACTAGGTAGAGGTCAACCTAGCCTTTGGCAGCGATCACATTTTCTCACAAATGTTTTACAATATTTTTATAGTGTCGGCTACCATAGTCCTGATTGTTGGATTTTCTTTGTAGTTGTATCTGACTAAAAGTGTCCTCCTGTTGGTCCATAGTGTGCTTCATGCATAATATTATCTCGTTCATATTCTAACACACACCGATGGAGTACTTCATCCAAACCCATTTTATATAAAAATCCATTAATAAGGCTATATGGTGCAGCTTTCATGGCTAAAATTTGTTTCTTTTTCATGCTCATTCCATATGGTGCTTGACCATTCTCCAAAAATTGATCTGTTTCTTCCAACTCTGCAGGAACGAATTCTATTTAGAATAGATGTGCATCTGGTAGATCATCTTCGACTCATGTTGGCTCCTCCCCTGTGTCAATTCTCGACAAGTGGTTGGGCCTGACATTCAATTGTCCTGGTCGAACTACAACTTCGAATTAAATTTATTGGAATAGTAATAGCCAATGACATATTCTTCCGTGGTGCAAAGGTTTGTTGATGAGGTATTTTAATGCTTGATGATTTGTATAGAATATGAAGGGGTTAGCTAGTAGGTAGTGTCTATACTTTTGAAGAGAAAATACCATCCATAATCCCTCCCTTTCTGTCATGGAGTAGTTGCGTTCAGATTTGTTTAATTTTCTACTACTGTATATGATTAGGTAATCCATGCCCTCTTCTCCAGGTTGTGTCAAGATTTCTCGTATTGCTAAGCCTAGGGCATCAATTTGCACATGAAATTTGATCAACCAGTTCGAGAATCTAAGAATGAGTTTCTCAACTAATTTTACTTTTAATGGGTCGAAGGACGTATCACATTATTTTGTCCAGTTAAACTATGTATCTTCTCTAAAGAGTTCTTCTAGAGGGTATGTCATATCAGAGTAGTGTTGAATGAATTTTCTATAGTACCCTGTATGTCCTAACAGTACTCTAACCTGTTTTTGGTTCACTGGTGGTTTTAATTTGAGCATAATTTTTATCTTTGAAAAGTCGACTTTGATACCTTCCTTGCATATAATATGCCCTAATAGGATTCCTATAGGTATTAAGAATATGCATTTATTTATATTGAGAGATAACTGAATCTATCGGCATTGTTCCAACATAAGACTTAACCATTTCAGTGGTCTTTCAGTATAGAATAGATTGTCCAGTCGTCGAAGTATACTGCTATTGTTTTGTAGATGTATTCTTAAAATGTCTTGACAACTATTCTTGAAAACACTGCAGGTGCATTTTTGAGACCAAATGGCATAACTCTGTAGGAAAATGAGCCAAATTCACATACGAAGGTTGTCTTTTTCTGATCTTCTTTGGCTATTGGCACCTTATTATAACCTGAAGATCCATCCGTAAATGAATAGCATTCATGCCCTACGAATTTGTTTAGGATTTCATCAGTGTATGGATTCGAGAATGGATCTGTTAAGGTAACTTTGTTTAATTCACGAAAATTGACACAGATTCATAGTTTTGTCGGGTCATGTTTTTTCGGTTGGACGACCATTTGGCTTGCCCATTTTGACTGGTCAATGGGGTAAATTATTCCAGCTGTAAGCATATTGTCGATCTCCTTTTTTACTATTTATTTATATTTATGTTCCAACTTATAAGGTCTTTTCTTGACAGGTCGGGCACCAGGTTTGTTTTCTATCTTCATCTCGCCCATTTTTTCTACTAATCCTTTTAATTCTTTGTAGTCTCGTGCAAATACATCTTGAAATTCTTTTAATAAGTTGATAATCTATGTGATTTGTTCTTCGCTCCAATAGTCACCAATTCTTGCCATTTTCGGTCTATTATCATTAGAAATGTTAATTTATTTAGTTTTTACTTTTGCATCCATCCATTATGGTGCTTTAATTTCATTAATATGTCAACTACCTTCTTTGAATTGTGAAAATGTTGCTGAAAATTCTGTTGCTGTCATTCGATCGGTGTCATTTTTGTCGGTCGATTCTATTTTGAATATTGTTTTAACTGGTTTGATTGTTTTCGGGTGATCAATATTCCATTGAAAACTCCTTGTATCTGTGTTTTCATTTTCTAATTGGAGTCTTATCAACTGTGGTATTTTTTCGGACCGCATGTTATAGCATGTTATATTTGGTTGGCTTTTATTTTGTGTCACTTCATTACTAGTCAGTTGTACAAATGTTTTTATCTGTTTTGTAGCTTTGACTACTTTTGTGTCTTCCGGTATAAAGATAAATTCCTTAATGATATTTTCTCTAAGTTCATTCCATAAGAATATTTTGCCTCATGACTCTTCCATTTTATACCACTTGTTAGGTAGGTCATCTAGTGTCGAGGGAAACAGGTGCGGGAATATATGTTTTTCTTTGTAACCAAGTCTTCTCCATTCTATTTCACATATTCGTATATGCTTTTCTAGATCTTGTCCTTGGATGAAGACAGGTACTTGTGCCTGTTTTGTTAGCTTCCTTCCTCCGAATCTCTCTACAAAGAAATTTGAAGTTGTTGTCCATGTTTGCAGTCTCGACTGATGCATGTCCCACCATCAAGCAGCTTTCCCTGTAAACGTTTCGACTAGGCTCTAAAGTCTGCCATGTTCACCTAGGTTCTTAGAAACTTGTTCTACATGAAGAGATGGTGATTATCTTTCTTTGTACCGAATATTTTGTTTATTATATGTTTTTATTGGTGCTAATGAGGGGTATTCCCATATTCTTTTCTCAAATATTTTTTGGAATGGTTGATATAGAAAATCATTTTCAGGTTGATTTCTTCTCGATAGCTTGAATGGTCCAGCAACCTCATGCTTGTCTTTCATAATTTTCAATCTCCCAATCATATAATTCTGCATCTAATTTATATCCGACCGAGTCCTGGCTCCCTAGATGAATTTCACCATAATTATTGGGTTCAGTATAGTCTTCATTATTGTGTATTTGGTATAGTTGTCGAATGTCAACTTATTCATCAATAGGTTTGGTCCAAGGTTCACCTTGGGAAGGATGAATGGGGATAATAAATTTCTGTCCATTCCCTTTTAATTTTATTCTTTCTTTGTCTAAATATATTGATGCTTTCATTTTTCTTCCCCATGGTCGACCTACCAGGGATAGGAAGGAGCTAGATCCTTCCTTAAGGTCAATAATTTTGAAGTCGATCTTAGTTGATATGACTTTTATCGGTGTATCAACATTTCTCCAAACCCCGATGGGGTTGATCAGTCCTTGGTCGGCTAGTTTTAAATATATGCCCGATTCATTCAGTCGGGGCCTACCCAATTGTTCCCATGTATCTCGTGTCATAATATTTACTTGTGAACCGAAGTCGAGAACGACTTGTCAAACATGATATCCTTCAATTTTAAGATCGAAAAGTGGGTCAGCATCACTCTTGTATTTTTCATTTAAACTGCATATATTTTTTGTTTGTTTATCTATATTATTTTTGTGCTTCATATTATATAATAAGTCAACAAATTGAGACATTGATTTATCATTCTATATTAATTTGAATAGTTATTTGAATGTGTTTTGTCATTTGTCATTGACTTCTTCCTATCTAGCAAATTCCTGAAACATGTTTGATGCATCGTTATATAATTGTTTTTGTTTTGTCAGATTAGGGTAATCATTTTTTCTTTAATTTTGCTTGTGCGTGGGTTATCATTTCCGATTTTCATTCCTTCTCCAGTTACTATATGTAGGTTATCTGTATGTATTACATCATGTTTCTGAACACACGATAAGACATTAACGTTTTTATTTTTATTAATCTTGTCAAGCATGGTGGTACAATTCTCCAGTGAGTGATATCCCACACCACAGCTAGTACAAAACATTAGATCAGTTCTATCCTTGTATGGACAGTTTGCATAGCGGTGTCCTTCTTTATAACATGTAAAGCACTGGATGGGTCATCGTAGTCAATTGTCATGATTTCCAGAAAATCATCCTCGACCTCCAAATCCTCCATGACAATTGTCGAACTGATGCTTGTACCGACAACCTTTATATCTTTGATTATTCGGTTCGTTTTGATCGTTGCTCCTTGGAATGTTATCATTATTCTGCGTGACTGAATTCGTTTTGTAGACTGCTTGGTAGTTTTGTTGATTCTTCAAGTTCAAATGGTATTCATTCGTTGCATGACTCTTTACCTCACAGATTGCGCACCAAGATGCTTTGTCATTTTTCATGTTATATGGGCAATCTTTCGTTTTATGCTCTCCATGTTCTTAGCAAATGTCACAGAAGCATTTTGTTTGAACAAAATGAACGTCTTGTCAACTTATGTCTTCTCAACAACTATATTTAGTGTGTCCGGACATGCAGCACTTTGTGCACCAGACATCCTGATTTTTGAGGTCCAGCTCTTTCAAAGATTTCCACATAATTTCCAACTGTTCTTCCAGCCTAGTATCGATGGGATGTGATGGGAAATCCTCATCCATCTCTACCTGCAGAGCTTTGGTAAGTGCGTATTCATATGTTTTAAATGTCTCCAAGCTTATATGTTGCCGGATTTTCTGTGACAGGCCTACAAGAAACCATTGAATTAATAATTGTTTATCAATTACATAGTCTAGTTGCCTTAGTAGGTCCTTCCATCTCTTATCATAGTCCCCGACGGACTCTGCTAGTTTCTAAGATGTGGTCTTAAGCTTTTTGCTGCTATATGCTTTGCATCAGGTGTTTTAAAGAAAGATAATAATTGTGTTTTAATGTCAGCTTTTGATGCTCAAGGTGTTCTCTCAATATAAGTCATATACCAAGTTAATGCTCTTTTTTGTAAAGCACCGATGAACTGTGCCATCTGTTGTTCTTTGCTTGTAACTTGATTTGCCTCCCGTGTTGCCTCACAAATGAACCAGTGTCATCTGGGATATTCATCTGGGATATGTGTTGATCCATGACCCATGTCGGGGTCAACGTCTCCTCCAGAAGGTGTCAGTGGTGGGGGTAGTGGGATACTCTGTGTACCTCTTTGTTAACAAATGTTGTCGATGGAACTTGCATTCCCATCGGGTTTTTTGTTTGTTGTTTATTCTCCCTCAAGTAGTCGGTTCGGGTATACTTCTTCTGTCGATATCCAACTGCATCGGTTTGCTCGTGAATCCGACTAGTCGGTTTCTTGTAAATCTATGTTTGGCAGGGGGGGTGCTCCTACATGTCTAGGGTAGAGTAAATGAATGCTTCAGTTGGATGGGAATGCCTGAAGTGTAACCCAATTTCCTTTCTCTGGTTGACGGATCACTAAATGATTATCATAATTTACTATGTTGTCTAGTTGGCTCCATATACCAAACTCACCAGCTCTTAGACGTAGTTCCTCTTCGACAATGGCCTGCATTCAGGTGCTCGGATTGGTTAGAGATAGATGTCTTGCCTCTTGGGGAATGTCTAGTTGGAGAGCTTCTCATTTCTCTATCCATAAATCTTCTTCCATCGGTGATGCTTATTCACCTATGCCTTCTTTTCGATCATGACTTGACTGCGGTGGATTTTCCTCATTCTTTGTCACCCTGGCAACCATTCTTCTTTGGATTGCTATAGCTTTCTCTTGTACTTCCTCCCTTCTTTTCTGCCTCTTCTCCCTTTCTATATTCTATAGGTCAAATGCACCTTTATGAGTCACTGTTCTCTGAATTTCCTTCTTAGGTTGACTTTTCATTGCTGGTGGTGGTATTTTCTAAGACCGAGTAGAATCCTTCTACTCTACCCCTGACACATGACCAGCTACCCCCCCATAGCCTACCCGACACTTTAGTAATCCTGAATAGTTTTGTCTATTTCTTTAGGAAATACTCCCACTCCCTTTTTGCAATAAATATTTCCCACTTCTTCTGTTTTTCCACCCAGTTAGAATTTGGTAGCAGTTCACGTAGTGGTGGAAGAGGTTCTATGATATGCCCCACTCCCTTCTCGATCATGAATTTGAACAAAAGGGTAAGTAAATAGCAAAGAAACTGCTTAGTGAAGTCTATATAAAACTTTCTCTCAATACTTTTGACTGAGACTCTTTCCTCCATGACTTGTTCTTCGCAGAATTCATCTGTGATCTTTTCAAACCACTCCAACAGGTTTGTTCGATTGCCTCGAATTAGTTTCTCCAGTAACTCTTGGTCTTTAGTTGCTTCTGGATTTTTCATCCAGGAGTTTTTTCAATAACTAAGGCACCTATTCTAGAAACTTCTCATGTGTTTCGATGAAGAATTTCTCCTTCGCCTAAGCAATGGTCAATCGGTTTCTTCTCACATAGTTTTGTAAGTAATTTGCAATCTTACGCTTCCACCAATTCTTAATCTCTTGCTCTGATATCATCGATGTATGGTCATGTCATCCGTATCTGTACTACCAGTAACAAAAACAATGTTGTAATATCCCAGATCACATAAGGTTACCAATAATACACATAAAGAGTCATATAAACATACAGAGACAAGAGGCAAGAATAGGTAATGGAATAACATATGATATTATAGAATCACATGAGGGTCCATACATATACAAAACTTAACCAAGTTCTTAACTGGCTCAACATCCTAATATATATGATTTACAAAATGGTTATTAATAACTACTTGCCGGTTTGGTCAACCGACACAACCTTTGGAGGCCGACCTAATATCCAATTAGTCGATTAACTGGACTAGTTGACTCACCGACTAGATCCTCCAACACTATCTCCTTGACTTACAATGAAGGTTTTAGCTCATGATTTTTACATGACCAATTACATCAAGAACATCTCCGAATGGAGGAATAACATCTCCAAAGGAGAAAACAACAAAAGTACAATAGAACATCTTCTGAAGTTACAATACTTTAACAATAGGAGGGTGGGTCTTGGAAAAGACCCCGCCCACACCTATTTAACCTTATCTCTACATCGAATTTGAGGAGGGAGGACCAAGAGTGGGCCAAGAGAACGTTGGGCAAAAAGATTGAGGTTGGGGGAATGAATCCTAAGGGTACGTA
This sequence comes from Pseudotsuga menziesii, assembly GCA_001517045.1. Lineage (NCBI taxonomy): Eukaryota > Viridiplantae > Streptophyta > Pinopsida > Pinales > Pinaceae > Pseudotsuga > Pseudotsuga menziesii. The sequence goes on along the minus strand of LPNX010241855.1, from coordinate 169,584 downwards.
TATGTACAGGATCATATGCTTGTATAGACTTACGAACTAACATGTGGAATCTAGGGGTCATTAGGATTTTCTAAGGGGTTAATTTTAAACACCACCAAAGTATAGAGTTCTTTATGCCATTCCTCACCATTTGATTCTTTTGAACAAAGTGGTGTAGTCCATTTTCTGTTCTGAGAAGCTAATTTGGAGGTTACTTCTAGAATTTGAGGTATAAATCCATATTTTCCATGTAAGAGTCGATATTTTTGTTGAGATTTATAAGAACTGACCTCCCCATTGAAGAGTAGGCCCAAATATGTAGTCCCATTAGTGATTAACTACGTTATCAAGTGGTTCTTTTGTTTTGATGGTGTATGTCTCTTTTATGTGTTTCTTCCTTTTTATGTGCACATTTACACATTCATGCTCTTTTAACCAAACAATCCAAATGATAAGACCATGATTACAAATATCTTGATCAATTAGTGATAGGGGTGAATATGGATGTGTGTGTTGTGTGAGAGAGAGAGAGAGAGAGAGAGAGAGCTAATGGGAAAGTGGTGTGTTAGGGGTTTGGTGTAGAGAGAGATGGGTGGGGGTTAGGTGTAGGTGGAGGCATGAGGNTGTGATAGAGAGAGAGTGTGTGTGGGTGTGAGTCAGAGAACTAGTGAGGTGGTGGGGTGTTAGGAAGTAGGGGGGGAGAGAGGGGTGGGGGTCTTAGGGGAAGGGGGAGTTGGAGAGAGATGGAGAGAAGGTGGGTTTAGAGGTAGAGAGAAAGAAATGGTGTTATGGGGTTAGGGGTAGGGGGAATAGGATAGAGATATAGAGAGAGGTTTGTATTGGAGAGTATTGATCACTCCCTACCTTTGTATTCACTAATAACATCTGGGGAATCTATGAATTCCATATATGGCCAACCTAGGTCTTCAGATATCGCTAATCTAGGTCTTCAAGGGCATAACTATCCAACAATAAATGCTGAAAATTTTCTGATTTGATACAAATCCAATGGAAAAAGGCCATGGAGTTTACCATAGGAAGGGTATGACAAATCCCTCCAAACAATGCCATTGGAACAGATCCATGAAATGGGATAAGGGAAGGAACAAATCTTAAAATACAACCAAAACAATCTAAGTATAATGAAAATTTAGAAATGTAATGGAAAGATAATAAAAATTATATTTTTACGATTGTTAAATATTAATTTTTTAATTAAGTTGTGCGTTGTGGTTTGAGTATTCCTACTTGATTGGAATGTGTGTGCGTGTGTGTCTATAATATTCCAAATTGGTATAATATGATATTGTGTAGATTTTATTGTAGTACTGGTTTTTTGTTCAAGAATTTGTCATTCACAACTTATTGAGAATAGGTTTACATGAATGCTAATAATGTTGCATGATATTGCATGCCCTTGAGAAACAAGACAATTCATATATACAATGTAAATAAACAAAAAATCAAAGCATGGAAATACCAATGTGATTTGTGGGAGTAGTTTGAGCTCATATAGAACACATGCATGACATGCATTAACTTCTAGGTCAATAGGTTGTAGTAGCTCCTTGGATCAATTTCTCCCATGCAAGCCTTCATGCCCCTTTCTGGTGTAAGATAAATGATAACTCTGGAAAGATGACGAGGGATTCCAATAAGAAGTGATGAGATCAACTATGTGTTGCACCTAAAATTTGTACCAATGATTCAATCCTTCAAAATCCCTAGCCAAGAACTTTTTTGGATACTTTTTGTGCACTCCTAAACTGGCTAACGCACTCTGCATTCTGACATAAAGCGCCATCCACCTCTAGCACTTGTTTCTCACTAACAATAGGCATCGATGGCACACTTTCCTTCACTACAAGGAGTGTTGGCACACTTAACCCTATTGCAAGGAGCACCAGCAAACTGAAAAAGGAAAAAATAGAAGTTTCGATAAGCTTCCATGCAAAATCTATCATGGATGATGATCCTATACATGCGAGAGAGCTATCACTCGACCTCCTATACCATATGAATTATTACCTATCATCTTCCCTAAATATCTGAACTCATTTGAGCCTCCCTTGGTCTATAAAAGAAAGCTTCATGGATCATGTGAGGGGAGTCCGGGTAGAGCATCCTTATGTTGTTGGATTGAAGTATGGTATGAAGGAAAATTTGAGAGATTGGTGTGAGAGAGAGTTTTTAATAGTTGAGAGTTGTGTGAGTGTGTCAAAGAACTTATGGATACAAATCTATTGACATCAAGGCTTTGGTTGTAGCTTTATTTTTTTCATATTTGAATACAAAGTGTTTCCCTTTCCCATATATGATTTATGTTAATCTTGATCATTTATTATTAGATTCCTTGATCACTAATATAGATTTTTTATTTATCTTATTACTCTCATCCTTGTCTGGTTTCTTGTGTTTCTTTCCAGGCATAATACATTGCATCAAGATTGGTGAAATGAAGACAAACCTGTAGATCTGTTGTAATCTCACAGATCACATAAGGTTACCAATAATACACACTAGAACATATATATATAATAGAGATAAGAGATAAGAACAAATAGGTGAATAAACAAATTATATTATACGAATGAGTCCATACAGCATAGAGAACTAAATTGAGTTATCATCTAGCTCAACAGCCTAATATATATGATTACAGAATGGTTACAAAATAACTACCCGTCAGTTCGGTGAACCGACACGACCTTAGGTGGCCGACCTAATCGCTAGCTTAGTCAGCCGACTGACTTAGTCGGTTGATCAACTAAGTCAGCTATCCTTCAAGTCGACTTTATCGACTTGCTCCTTCTACATCTCCCCCACGAAAAAAAACGTTTCTTCATCCCTAAGAAACAGGGAGGTACAAAATTTCCTAGTGGTCTTCAATAGTTATTATGGTGGGCTGTGAAGTCTGATGGTTGATCTTTTCTGTACACAGAATTCTACAATGGCTGGGGCTGTTACTGCGAGGTGATGTTGGAAATATGTCCAACTCTGCAAAATTTTCTGGATATCGATGGTGAGTGTGGTCAAGCCTGATAAGATTGACATCTTTTCTGAAATGGAGACTTCAGCTATCCTCTCCATGTCGGGACCCATGAATTGGTCCTTCTCCTCTGAAGTCTCGATAAGTCATTTCATCTGCAGGCAGATGATGTCGACTTTTTCTAAGTTAGGGAGAGCTTGTTGCACCCACTAATGTGCTTCCCTTTCTAATTTATGTAGTTTGGAGGTTTCAAACACTATCTATTCTTCTATTGTCGTTCTGAGTGCTTCTTCAGTGGTTTTTCTGCTCTCTAATGCCTGAATACCTTGTTAAGTCTGTCGAGTTTGCTGATAAACTTGCCCGTAGTGATTAGGCTAGTCTCTTAGTACCTCTTCAGTTACGACAAACTCCTCCATATGATCCTGCAGTACTTTATAGGCTTCAGAAAATGAAGTGTGCTGTGCCATTAGGAGTCGGGAAGTTTCCTCTTTTTGTTCCTCATTGGTTTACTGAATGTGAGCTTGGAGTGTCAACAGCATGCTCTCAAATAGCTGATACACTTTTTTGAGCGGTTTTTCTGTGTTGATCTCTATGGGGCCCAGCATGACGGATTGGGCCAAATTCCTGCATTTGTCGAGAAACTCGACCTGTTTTGCTTTGTTGTCCTTGAGTTCTTTATTTCTTTGCTCACTCCTTGTCTTTTCTTCACTTGCTAGGGTTTTGAGGAGTTGTCCTAACTCTGTGTCGGTCAGGGAGCTTGCATCCTTCAATCTAATTTGGACCTTTGAAGGCTTCCCATGATGCTCCTTCTTCTGTTTCTCCTTCCTCTTCTTATGCTTTTCTTTATCTGCTTCCTATGTACCTTCAACAGTCGAGGCGGGATCTTTGGTTTGTGGGTTAGACATCGATGGCTTGTCTAGTTGGGGAGGTGGGATGACTACCACCTCTAGTTGTTTGGATGCAGTCGGTTGTGGAGGGTCTTTCTCTGAGTCAGGGGGTGGTGGTGGTGGAGATGGTGGTGGTGGTGGTGATGGAGTTGGCGAATGGTCAGGGGTGATTGGTTTGGGGGAAGTATGTTTTAGTGGTGGGTTGTCGGGTCGAGGGTGTGAGTTTATGTCAGGGGACATTTGGTTAGTTTGTCGGTTTATGCCATCCACAATTTGTCCTTCATTCGGTGCAGTGGCTGGAAGGTTGGCTTGGGGTACGGGTACGATCGGTGCAATAATTGAGGATCGACGTGCAATCACTTTAACTTCCTTGTTGGGATTTCTTTCGAAATTCGACGTGATGGTTGCAATTATTGTGGACTATGCATCCTATCCCGGTTGGTGTCCTCCAGACATGAAGATAGGTGCTTTTGTAGAGATCTTATGAGCCGACGTAAACAATTTAGGCAGTTTCTCAAAGAAAGCCTACAAGTCTTTATCTCTGTTGAATTTTGCTTTTACAGCCTCCGACATCATACTTTTTCATAAGTCGAGGGGCCTGACTGACTGTGGTACCGGTGCTTGTTCCTCGGTTATTTTTGTTGGTGATGGGGGTGGAGGTGTCGACACAAGATCGACGACGTTTTCAGGTGTCGTCGTAGTCTTTGCTTTCTTCGGTCGACTTGCTTGTGCTCCTGTGTTGACAAATCGCTGGAACTGGGTTTCGACCGACACTTTATTTGCTGCAGCATCCTCTATGATGTCAAGGGTCGTGGCTTCCAGTTCCTCCTTGTCTTCTGACAAGTCGGCAAGGATAAGCTTGTGCTTACCTTTACCTTGTTGTTATTGTTTTGTTTTGAGCTTCTTCTTGACCGCTACTATCTCCTTTGACAATTTTCGAAGAATGCCTTTTGTGATAGTGCAATCAGGGTTTTCTGGTTCTGTCTCCCCCCCTGGCTCCTGAGTCAGGATGACACTTTCTGCAGCTGGAGGAACTACCTACTGCTGTGGCTATGGTTTTTCCTGTGGCTTCGTCTTTGCGGTCTGGGGTTCTGCTCCTTTTGCGGTTGGAGGTTTGATGGTTATTTGTGGTCAGAGGTTTGATGGTTATTTGTAGTCGACCGGTGTGTTCGACCGGTGTCTCCTCCGACACAAATCTGCTGATATAGAGGTTGAGCTCATACTTTTCCTCTTTTTCCTGGTCCGTGAGCAACTCCTCGATCGAGAAGTTGATCTGTTTTGTTGCTGTTGGTACTGGTATTTTTGTCTTGGCCGGTCAGGACAGTTCCCGAAAGATCTGGTCGATAGATGGATAGTAGTCAAGGGCTTTGGCATTTGAATTGTCACCCTGCATGTACCACACTGAGGTGTGGTCGAGCTCCAACTAGATGTGGGAGTTCGTCGATAGATTTCTTCAGATGTTTTGAGGCACCCTCCATCTAGTCGTGTGGACTTTGAGCTGTTGGAACCAGTTCTCCAGCAGTACTTTCCCGCACTTAAGTTTGTGCAAGGTTCCTTTCTAGGAGAATGGTTTAAATCTCCACATGTCGAACTTTGTTAGTTCCTGAAAGACTGGACTCCCCTCTGGGAAAATGTGGTACATGACAATCCTTAAGATGAGGGAGGGGAACTTAATGGTTCCCCCTGTTTCTTGACATCTCTCACAGATGGTATTCACCATGTAGGAGACATATTCACCCCATCTGTATATTCGTCCATCGGTGGCAATGGTGTCGACAGCTTCTAGCATGTCTAACTTAAGGTCGCTGCCTCGACCTGCTAGAGTGAATGTTATTGCTATTATTTTTGCCACAATCTGTGGAATTCGGGTTGTGATTTGGCTAATCATCAAGCCCTTGGAGTTCTTAATGGAAGATGACCCAGTGAGCTCTTCGACCAGTCCTTCTTTGATTCCAACTGGTACGGGATTTCCTTCATTAGAGAGACCGGTCATCTTGGAGATGACTTCTCCAGAGATGTCAACCGGTTGGTCGAAGTAGAACCATCCATTGTGATACTGACTAATGATGAATTTGACAACAGTTTCCTTCATGCCACCAAAGCTGGCCATAAGCGGTGCGTTGGCATAGCCGAAGATAGTGTTTTGTTTGATTTTCTCTGCTGCTTGAGTGGCTTTTTTGTCGACAAAGGCCCATTCTTGTATTTCGGTCCATAGTTTTTGCCACGAGCCTTCCTGTACCTCGGAATTTTTTATGTTTTTCAACCTACAGACTAAAGGTGTATCTGTGGCCTGTATTTCCTTGGATTTGGTCGAGGCTCTGGTTTGTTTGGGGGGCATTGTGTTGGTTTGGTGGTCGATTTCTCGAAGGGGTTCTCGGCTTTTAGTCAAATGGATGCTCTGATGCTCTCTCTGTATGGATTGTAGTGAATGGTCCTTCGGCAATCCAGTATTTATAGGCGATGATGTGGATGTGTGCGGCGATGGGTGTATTAATGGCGGACGTGATGTTCTAGCTGGAAGACTTGAGTGGGTGTTAATAGCGAATTGCTTTCGGTGCTCGATGTCATGAATGCGCAATGGGACTATCAAATTCATCGGTTGATGCTGGTGATGAGAATGGTCGACGGGAGTGGTCGATTGATGAAAATGGTCGATGGTCGGTCGATGGAAATGGCCGATGGTGTTAGGTCGATGGCCATGATGGAAGTTGTCGAGATGGTGATTTTCTGTCATGGTTTTTTCTGTAAGTATGGTATGTTTTTGGTTTTTTGAATTTTTTAAGTTTTTATGGATTTTGGTTGACAGTCATGGTCGTTATATGATTTTTTTTTTTGAATTAATTTTTGTAGCGTTTAAGTTGGGCTCCATTAACGAGCTTCCAAAATACTATGCCCTGTAATGTCCTTAGTCGGACTGATCGGTTGGGATGTATCTCTTCGGCAACGTAAGGTCCCATCCATTCTATGTGGAGCTTCTTAGGATTTCCTTTAACCCGACTATTGTATAGTAAAGCAAGGTCTCCGACCGACAAGTTTTTGTTCTTGATGTTGCGGTCATGTCATGCTTTCTATTGTTGTTTCTGGATTTCTTGGTGTTGTATAGCCATGAGTCGGTGCTCTTCCAACTTGCTGAGTTGAAATAGTTGGTCCTTCTTTCCTTGTTCGACATCAACATGTAGTATGTCTATGATAATAGGTGTCTGTTGTCGGAAGTGTAGTGGAACTATTGCTTCTTGTCCATAGACTAGTCGAAAAGGGGTTTGGTTGGTTGATCATTTATTCGTTGTTCTATATTCCCATAATACTGCAAGTATTTTCTCATCCCAGTCATCCTTATCAAAATTACATATTTTGGTTAATCCTCTTGTTAATGTTTTATTGAATGCTTCAATTGCTCCATTCGACTGAGGATGGTATGTTGTACTCCAATGATGGTCGATTTGGAACTGGTCAGTTAGGGTTTTGATAGTTTTGTTGTTAAAGTGTGTCCCCTGGTCGCTAATCAGAGTTAGGGGACATCCAAATCTAGTGATTATATTCTCATAGATAAACTTAGCACCTCTCTCACTAGAACATGTGTCGACTGGTTCAGCTTCTGCCCACTTAGTGACATATTCAACTGCAGTAATGATATACCTTGCACCAGTTCTTTTTGTTAGTATAGGAAATGGTCCTATGAAGTCTATGGCCTAGATTTCAAATGTCAAACTTGGGTTTAATAATATCAATGGCATTTCTGTGCTAGGAAGAGGTTGACCTAGTCGTTGACATCTGTCACATCGACTAACAAAATTTTTGCAATCTCTGTGGAGTGTCGGCCACCATAATCCTAACTGTTGGATTTTCTTTGCTGTTGTGTCAGCTTGAAAATGTCCTCCCTCATGTCCATAGTGTGCTTCATGCATAATGTGGTCTCGTTCATGTTCTAGTACACATCTTCTGAGGATATTATCTAATCCCATTTTGTATAAAAATCCATTGATGAGACTGTATGGTGCATCCTTCATAGCTAAGATATGTTTTTTCTTAGTGCTCATACCTTCTGGTGCATGTCCATCTTCTAAGAACTAAGCTATTTACTCTAGTTCTGCGGGGACTGCTTCTATCCGAAATAAATGTGCATCAGGCAAGTCATCGTCGACTCCTATCGGTTCTTCTCCTGTGTCGATTCGGGATAAATTGTCGGGACCGACATTTAACTTGCCTGGTCGGACAACTTCAAACTCAAATTCTTGGAAGAGAAGTAGCCATCGACAAATCCTTCCATGATGGAGTGGTTTATTGACGAGATAATTCAGGGCCTGATGGTTGGTATAGAATATAAATGGATTAGCTAAGAGATAATGTCGATATTTTTGTAGGGCAAAGACCATCCCTAGGGCTTCTCTTTCTATGGTAGAATAGTTTCTTTCAGACTTGTCTAATTTTTGGCTATTGTAAACTATAGGATAATCCATTCCATCATCTCCTGGTTGAATTAGGATTGCTCCTATTGCGAGGCCTGATGCATCAATATGAACATGGAATTTGATCGACCAGTTTGGAAACTTTAGGATGGGGGCCTCGACGATCTTTCTTTTTAATTTTTCAAATGATATGTGGCACTCCTCTGTCCAGTTAAACTCTTAATCTTCCCTTAATAGTTCTTCAAGAGGATAGGTCATATCTGAATAATATCTTATGAATTTTTTGTAATAGCCTGTGTGGCCAAGTAACACCCTGACTTGTTTTGGGTTTACTAGTGGTTTTAGGTTGAAGATAATTTTGATCTTTGCAAAGTCAACCTTAATACCTTCCTTACAGAAAATATTCCCTAATAGTATCCCTATGGGGGTCACAAATATGCATTTCTTGATGTTTAGGGATATTTGAATCTATCGACATCTCTCCAACATAATTATGAGCCATTTGCAATGATCCTTTAAGATGGAGTAGATTGTCCAATCGTCAAAGTATACTACCATAATCTTGTAGATATATTCTTGAAATGTTTTAACAACAATTCAAGAGAACACTGCAGATGCATTCTTTAATCCAAAAGGCATAACTTTGTAAGCAAAGGAACCAAATTCACACACAAAGGTTGTATTCTTCTGGTCTTCTTTAGCTATTGGCACTTGGTTATAGCCTGAGAATCCATCTGGAAATGAGTAGCATTCATGTCCTACAACTTCATTCAAGATTTCATCTGCATAAGGGGTTGGAAATGGGTCTGTCATTGTTACTTTGTTTAGTTCCTTGAAGTCGACACAAATTCTTAGTCTGGTCAGGTCATGTTTCTTAGGTTGTACCACCATTGGACTGGCCCATTCTGATTGGTCGATAGGGTAGATAATGCCTGTTGCTAACATGTTATCAATTTCCTTTTTGACTATCTCCTTGTATTTGTGAGCTAGTTTATAAGGCCTTTTCTTGACAGGTCGAACATCAGGCTTAGTATCAATTTTCATCTCTCCCATTTCGTGGACTAAGAATTTTAGGTCTTTGTAATCTCTGGAAAATACATCTTGGAATTCTTTTAATAAGTTTACTATCTCTGTGGTTTGTTCTTCACTCTAGTAGTCACCAATCTTTGCCATTTTTGGTCGATCATAATTTGAGATGTCAAATTATTTAGTTTTGAATTTAGCATCTAGCTACTCTGGTGCTTTGGCTTCATTGATTGGTTGACTTCCTTCTTTGAACTGTGAGAATGTGGTAGGGAATTCGGCTACAGTCATTCTGTCGGTATCTTGTTTGTCAACTGTTTCGAATTTCAGGATTGTGCAAATAGGTTTGGTTGTTTCGACATGGTTGGATTTCCATCGAAATCTTTTTCCTTCTTTGTTTTCATTTTCTAATTGTAGTCATGTAAATTGGGGTTTTGAACTTGTTTGTATCTTGTTACATTTCCTTATCTGTCGGTGATCTTGTAAGGGTTTTTTTTTGGTCGGTTGTATAAATTCTTTGAATTGTTTTGTTGTTTCGACCAATTTTTAATTTTGTGGTATAAAATTGAAATCTTTAATAAAATTTTCCCTGAGTTCATGCCATAAGAAGGTTTCACCTCTAGCTTCTTCCATTTTATACCATTTGTTTGGTAAGTCAGTGAGGGTTGATGGGAATAAGTGTGGCCATGCTCGTTCATCCTTATAACCAAGTCTTTTCCACTCTCTTTCACGAGTTTTGATATGATCCTCTAGGTTCTGTCCTTGAGTGAATATAGGTATCTGAGCTTGTTGGGTTAACTTCTTTCCTCCAAACCTTTCGACAAAGTAAGTCGAAGCAGTTGTTCAGGTCAATAGTCTTGTCTGATGGGTATCCCATCATCTATCAGCTTGTCCTGTAAAGGTTTCAACTACACTTTGAAGTCGTCCATGTCCACCAATATTTTTGGACACTTGCTCGACATGCATGACTGGTGATTCCCTTTCATTGTATCTTGGTAGTTGTGTAGTATTTAGGTTGGTTGGTTGTAAGGTAGGGTGTTCCCTAATTTTCTTTTCAAAGATTTTTGGGAATGGAAACTATGAAGCACTGTTGGGTGGGATTTTTCTGCACTTTTTGTATAGTCCAGCACCCTCTTGCTTGTGTTTCATAGTTCTCAATCTCCTAATCATATAATTCGGTGTCTAAGTTATAACCAGTTGAGTCTTGGTTACCTAAGTGATGTTCTCCGTGGATGTTTGGTTCTATGTAGTCTACATTGTTGTGGATTTGGTAGAGTTGTCGGAGATCGACTTATTCATTAATAGGTTCATTCCAAGGTTCCCCTTGAGATGGATGAATGGGTACAATGACCTTTTGTCCATTTTCTTTTAATTTGATTCGTTCCTTGTCCAGGGATATGGATGCTTTTATATTTATACCCCAAGGTCGCTCGACTAATGCTGGGAAGGAATTGGATCCTTCTTTTGGGTCAATGAATTTGAAATCAACCTTTGTCGAGATTCCTTTTATAGTCATGTCGACATTTTTCCAGACTCCAATGGGTTCAATTAGTCCTTGGTCGGCTAGTTTCAGGTATATGCTTGACGCATTGAGTCGAGATCGGCCCATTTGTTCCCAAGTGTCACGAGTCATGATGTTTACTTGTGAGCCGAAGTCGAGCACTACTTGTCGAGCATGGTATCCCTCGATTTCTAGGTCGACAAGTGGGTCGACATCACCTTTGTCTTTTTTATTTAAGCTGCAGATGTTTTTTGTTTGTCTTTCAGAGTTGGTGCATTTTATGTCGTACAGCAAATCGATGAACTGGGATACTGAGTTGTCTGTTTGAACGAGCTAGATTAATTCATTTATTGTGTTATGTCGACTATTATGAACGTTTTCTTGTCGTGCAATTTCTTTGAATACATTAGTTTCTTCTTTATACGTTTGTTTTCCCTTCAGTGGGTCAGGATATACATTTTTCTCTTTTATTTTACTGATTCCGGGGTTATCAGCTCCTATTTTTGTTCCTTATCGAGTTACAATATGTAAATGTTTGGTGTTTATTACATCATTTTTTTGCACACAAGACAAGACATTAACATTTTTCTTGGTATTAATTTTTTCTAACATGGTAGGGAAATCCTCTAGTGAGTGATCCCCTACCCCACAGTGAGTACAGAATTTGAGATCAGTTCTATCTTTATATGGACAGTTTGTGTACCGATGACCCTCTTTATAACATGTAAAGAACTGGATGGGTCGACGCGGTCGGTTGTCGCTGTTGCCTCCTTTCACACACCTGGGTCACGTGGTAGAAATCTTCAAGCCACTCGGTGTGTGCTTGGGGGCAAGTCTCGAGTCAAGGTTGTCACCTTGTTCTTGACTCCTCTGTTTAGGCTCAACTCCTAAAGAAGCCAAGGGGGGTAGACCCTATTAAGTTACTAAGGATGATTACTTAGTATTGTGATGTTAAACTGACCGAGTTACCTAGGAGTTTGGAATTTAATTATAGATAATCAAATATGGCAAGATATAAAAGATGAACACATGAAAGCACAATGCTGAGACACAATATATATATATATAAAACAAGAAAATAACCAGTGCCTTAGAATGGAGTCAGAAAATAACAACGATGTACTTGCATGTGCTTGGAGTGAATGTTTTGTGATTGCCTCTTGGTATATTTTAAGTTAAAATTGCAGTGTGAATTGATTAAAACTAGGCTAAGGGGGACTCCAGATATACCCGAGAGTACTTGGAGTATGTCCAAAACTAAACCTTCACAGCTACCCACAAGGAATATGTGGGCTGAAATGGAGTCTCTGGGGCTATTGTCCGTAATGCACCCATTAGGGTGTGACAGAGATTGGCGCCCTGAGGTCACTTTTCAGAAGTTCCCGCTTCCTTTGGGTATTTTTCCACCGTAAAGGTTTGATCTAGGTGTTGGATTTTCACCTGATGGTTTGTTAGTTAGGGAGAGTGAGTCCTAATTATACTAGTCACCCAAGTTCTTTTGATACAACTTGACTGATCGGACGAACCGAAGCCAAGTGCATAGCATACACACTGGAGTCTTGTCAATTTTAGTAAGTTTTAAACCAGATGTTCTTGTTTAAAAGAAAAGCCTCCAAGAACCTCTTTTGATCCAAGTGGATCTCAATCGGGGAATCGAGGAGGGGTTAATTTTAAAGTTGCTGATAAACAAATGATAGAAAAAATAAAATAGATACACAATTCTAGTTTCTTAATTAATCCTACCACGAATCTCTTTCCCCTTTTGGGTCAATTGGGAAATCATGGGGTAAGTATTATGATTACTTTGAAATACAAAAAGTGGAATATGAAATTACTAATAGAATCAAGTATACTACCCTACAAATTAGATCAATACTAGTTAAAAAAAAAAAAAAAGCAGAAAACGACGAAAAGGACACCGATACAAATCCCCCCAGGGGGGATGGGGAATGGGCTCGAAAGAGCCTATTCCAAAAAATGATTTTATTTATTATTGGTTACAGAATCAGTGAACTGAAATTATTAGAAACTTATTGGTCCTTATACAGGCTGAAACCAAGATTTTACAACTTTGGAAAAATTTTGAGTTTTTAGTGAAAAAGGAGACCCCTGGGGGGATTTGAGTGCTCCTGAGGCCACTTCGGACAGCAGATTCCTTTCCTTTCTGTCAGACCTGCTAAAATATAGAGAGCATATTAGAATAACAAATTCCCAAAATCACTTTAAGAGTACCTTTGGATCAGCCTACCTTATCTCACAAAAAATGAAGTTAAAACTAGCTAAACAGGCAGAAAAGGAACCAAGGAAAGCAAGATTTCCTTGGGATATTGGCTTGCTGTTTGTGAAGCCAACAAAAATGCACTGATATTGCAGAATATTGAATTTTATAACAGTGAAAGGAAATCTAATGCATGCGATCTACAAGTTTCCTTTAAATTTTCATGCAAAAAAGAAGATTTCCCTACAGCTAGATCTAGGATGTTTATGAAACTTTTTTAAGTGCAAGATCTAGGATATGAGCTGTAAAAAAACAGATCTATGTATATTTTACTTTGATGAAACAGATCCAAATGAAATAACAGCTATGAACTGAAAAAGTAACCGAGTAAAGTGTTGATTTTGAGGGAGGAAGAAGAGGAGAAAAGTGTTGATTTCCTTGAAGATCCGCAGTAGAGCTTTCAGGTGGAATGCTGAGGGACTATGCCTTTGAAATTTTTTGAAGAGAATGAAGAAGAAAACTAGATCAGCATCCTCTCCAAAGTATGAACCTGCAACTCAGCTGAAATCAAAGAACTTGCCAAGAAACTTGTGAGATCTGATTAGTACATACAAAGAGATTCAAGATAACATGCATATAAGCTTATAGGACGCTAAATCTAGATCTCTAAACATGCGTCAAAGGAGAGTGAAAGTCAATAAACTTATTGAACAACACCTTTCCTATCAAGATTGTAATAAGCTAATTACCAATCTTAACCACAGATCTACAAGAAATTAGCAAAAAATGACCACAGATACAGGTTACCTCAGTAAAACAATGGCAATAATCATCCACGCATGTAATGGTGCCACACCGTATTGCCTCCAAATATTTTCTTTATTTCAAATGCAGAATTAAAACAATACAATAGCAGCAGCACCTCAATCCCAATTCTAACTCACTTGGAAGAGGAGGCTATGCCTGGATATATACAAAATACAGGAGATCCATCCCAGGGGGGTGCAAATCCCAAGGAGATAGACCAAATATGCTGATGGAGATTCCATCAATGCCTGATCTGTGTCTAACTGAGCCAGATCTGAGTCTCACTGAGTGGAATTGTCAATCGGAGAGCTGATCTGACTGACACCTCAATCTGTTGACTGAAAAATCCACCAAAAATCATCCAGATGAGCCAAAACGTGTTGAGGAGAGAGGGAGGGCGAAATTCCTCATAAAGGATGTTGAAGATCAACTCTGGATCTGATTTGATCACCTCCTTCAGTCAAGGATTTGTCAGATCCAGTCAATCTACTTCAGATCTGACTGATTTCAATCAAATCAGCTGAGAATCCACTGATCTATGATTTTGTATTTTCTCCATTATTCATCAATTTATTAATTAAAATAATCAATAATTGATTTTTGGGGCTTTCTGACCTGAGTGATGGAAAATCACTCAAAACTAGGAAATAGTGGGTCCATGGGTTTACATGGTGCTCTTAGCTTGAAAATGAGCACCTACATGACTGAAATTGATTATTTGGCCCACTTTTATTACAAAATCAATTTTTCCAATTCAACTATTAAAAAATAGCCTAAGTTTTGGAAAAATTAAATTTTAATAAAAAACACTGAAAAAACTGAAAAATTGAAAAACACCTAAGGGGACTTAGACATGTTCATATGACTCGAAAATGATGTCTAGAATGTTTATACATTGACGCATGACTCTAATAACCTCAATAGGCCTAAATTCCAAGCCGACCACCCCAACTTTGGAGGTATGGAGTGAAAAACTCAGAAATTATCAGTCATTTGTTCAACAACCAATAATAACCAAGGGAAAAAACACCCTGGGCTGATCCGATTGACAAATAAATTCTAAGAGACCGAGTCTTTTACAGACACTATCATGCTAGAACATTTATTACAATTCCCCCATGGGGTATGAACATGTGATATAGTACAACAAGCACTTCCCAGAAGTACTTGCAAAGGTCTTCTGAAGTCCGAACAAGTTAACCCTGTCCAGTTCACTAGGATCACTTGATAAAAACCACTAAGTACAAATTAGGTGGTAACAGTCACGATTCCCAGGGAATCGACCTCTTCCTCCATATCCTGCGCATCGATTGTCGTACTGTGACTTGTATCATCAACCATCGTATCTCTGATCATTTTCTAGATTGTTTTGCTCGTTATGTTGTGCCACTGCATTAGTTTGGTAGACCGCCTAATAGTTCTGTCGTTTCTTGAGGTTCAACTGACAGTCGGTCGTATTATGACTTTTGGTCTCGCAGATGGCACACTAGGAGGCCTTGCCATTCTTCATGTTGAACGGGCAATATTTCATCGAGTGATCCCCGTGCTCCTGGAAAATGTCGCAAAAAGACTTGGTCTATACTAATCGAACGTTCTGTCGGCTATATTCCTCTCGAGAGTTATCTTTGGAATGGCCAACTGTTGAGCATTTGGTGCACCAGATCTCCTGATTCTTGAGGCTTAACTCCTTTAGATACTTCTATACATTCTTGAGTTATTCTTCCAATATGTGGTTCGTGGGGTAAGTAGGTATGTCCTCATCCATCTCCACTTGAAGATCTTTTGTTAGCACATCTTCATAAGATTTGAACGTTTCCAGACTGATGTGTTGACGCACTTTCTGAGATGTCCCTGGAAGAAACCACTGGATTAGTAAATGTTCATCTATAGCATATTCCAACTGGTTCAGTAGGTCTTTCCAACACTTATCATAGTCATGGACAGATTCCCGTGGATTTTGTGATGTGGTTTTTAATTTTTTTGCGGCCAGGTGCTTGGGATCTGGAGTTTTGAAAAATGACAAAAAATGAGCCTTAATCTTGGCTTTTGTTTCTCTAGGTTGTCTTTCTAAAAAGGTCATGTACCACATCAATGCCCTTTTCCTTAAGGCACCCGCGAACTATGACATTTGTCTATCTTCTTCTGTAACTTGGTTGGCCTCCCAAGTCGACTCGCAGATGAACCAATGTCTTATGGGGTCCTCATCCCCCTCATATAGAGGAATGTGAGCTGATCCGTGACCCATGTTTGAATCACTATCACTTCCCTCAGGAGGTGGCGGTGGTGGAGGTGGGGGTGGTGGTGAGGGTGGTGGGGTTATTGGTATTTGTCTCTGCAGAACTTTGGTCGATGGAACTTCTGTCCCCTTCGGTTGTCAATTCTTCATTGACTTGCAATCTATTTATGTCGACTTCTACTGTCGATGGTCCACTGCAACTATTTGTACTCCACAGTTTTGAATGTTTTGTTTCTTCTAAATCTATATTTGGTGGGGGGGGCACTCCTTCATGTGTCGATAAGAGCAAGTGGATACTTCGGTTGGAGGGTGCCACTTGAAAGGTCACCCAATTCCATTCCTCTAGTCGACGTATAATGAGGTGTCATCCCATGTATGTTTCGTCGCCTAGTCGACTCCATATACTAAAGTCACCAGCTCGTAGTCGGAGGTCTTCTTCAACAATGGTCTGTATTCGAGTACGCAGATTCAATGGAGAGAGGGTTGTTCATTCATTGGGAGCTCTTAATTGGAGAGCTTCTGGCTTCTCTATCCACAATTCTTCCTCTGTAGGGGATGCTTCTTGTTCCATGCCTTCCTCATGTCGATCATGACCCGACTCTGGCAGATTCTCTTCTTTACCGATCGCCCTAGGACTCCTTCCTATGTGCAGTTCTAAGGCTCTTTCTTGTCTTGCTTCCCTCCTCTGGTGTCTCTCTTCCCTGTCTATTTTCTAAATGTCTGACATACCTTCGTATGATACTATTCTCTTGAGTTCCCTTCTATTCGGATGCTCATTATTGGTGACTGGTATCTGGTTTTAGTCGACTAGAATCCACTATACTCTATCTCGACATATGACCAGCTACCCCCCCATAGCCTACCCGATGCTTTTTAGAAAGGCTGAATAGTTTCGTCTATTTGCTTAGGAAGTATTCCCACTCCCTTTCTGCAATGAATTTTTCCCACTTCCTCTGCTTCTCCACCCAGTTAGAGCTTGATGGTAGTTCGTGAAGTGATGGACGAGGTTCAACAATATGTCCTATTCCCTTCTCAATCAGGAATTTGAATAGCAAGGTCGGTAAGGAACAACGAAATTGTTCGGTGAGATATGTGTAGAATTTCTCCTTGATTGTTTCCACCAAAGTTATATCTTCGACTGCTTGCTCCTCATAGAAGTCGTCGGTGATTTTCTCAAACCACTCCAACAAGTTTGTTCTACCTCCTCGGATCAGTTTTTCTAGCAACTGTTGTTCTTTTGTCGCGTCCGGTTTTCTTATCCAGGAAGTTCTTCAAGAGTTGGGGCACTGATTCGAAAAAAATTTCATGTGTCTCTGTAAAAAATATTTCTCTTGCTTGTGCGATTGTTAATCTATTCCTTCACGCGTAATTCTGCAAATAGTTTGCAACTTTACGTTCCCACCAATCCTTAATCTCCTGCTCTGGTATCATATGTTTGCATATATTTTAGTCATGTACTACCGGCAACGGAACCAATGTTGTAATCTCACAGATCACATAAGGTTACCAATAATACACACTAAAACATATATATATATAACAGAGACAAGAGATAAGAACAAATAGGTGAATAAATAGATTATATTATACGAATGAGTCCATACAGCACAGAGAACTGAACTAAGTTCTCATCTGGATCAACAACCTAATATATATGATTACAGAATGGTTACAAAATAACTACCCATCGGTTCGGTGAACCGACACGACCTTAGGTGGCCGACCTAATCTCTAGTTTAGTCAGTTGACCGACTTAGTTGGCTGATCGACTAAGTCAGATATCCTTCAAGTTGACTTTATCGACTTGCTCCTTCTACAAGTAGATCAATTATTCAAGTAGATCAATTATCTAGGGAGAGGATATACTTCTGTGTATTTTTTTTCTAGACTTGTACCATATATGCTAGAGTAACAAGTAGTGTCCACACTAGTTGAAATATTCCTGGAAAACAAAATTGGTGACCATATTGGGGAACAGATCCACTTAGATCTTGGATAGATCCGATCATATCTGGAGAAGATCTAGTTAGATATGATATTTTTTATAACACTCTTTCTTATAAACTGTTACAGCTGATTTTACCACACATGGTGGATCACACATTTATGGCCTTCCTTGTCCCTCTACAGATGCTTTGGACCCCATGGACAATTTTTGTACCTTTTATGTTTCCAATATCATCCCTAAAAACATGCATTATTTGCCATACATGACTTTTAAATCTATTCTCACATATATACGCGGATATGACCCTTAAACCCGCGTACATCGGGATGTGTTCAAAAGGCCAAATAGTTTTTTAGTTTTCCTTGATGTGGAGTCGAGTCACTTGTCTCTTGGCCTTCCATATGCCTTGAGATCACTTGGTTTTGACCTTCCATTACCCCATTGAACCACTATATAAGGAACTCTTTGGATACATTGAAGGGAGAGGAATTGAAGAGCAAGAAAATTATAGTCCATTGTTGTCGGAGCTTATACTTGAGTCTGCATCCCTTTGTCCCTTGGAGCACTTTGTGTTCTTCCCAATCTTTCCTTTGCTTGTGAGCTTGCTATAGAGATATGGAGGATTGAAGTGGTGGAGGCCCAGGTGGAGGACTCAGTTTCTCTGGTTCACAGACATGCCGACAGAGGTTGTCATTCTTGTAATCTCTAATTTATATTAATAAAAATATATTTTCCTCTCCAATAATGTGTATTTAAATGAATATTGAATCTATGGATGCTTTTAAATGCTTATATGTTATTAATTATATATGCTAGAGTAGTTCTAAAACTATTATATAGCATGCTTATCTTGTTTGCTGATCGTTGAGAGAGAAAATTGCTAACACAAGCGAGATTGGAAAAGCTCAACAAGGATCTACATCAACCATCCAGAATAAGGTATGTTTCGAGATCCTTTAGTGTTAGATGTTTATTTCTCTTGCATATTGGGAAGGGATTTATTTCTACAGTTACTCTATCTGTCATGGTACCCCAAGCTATAGTAATTTTTCTCCGTAATAGAATTGGTGACCCTACTGGGGAGTTCCTAGTCATTTCCTTTGGGGGTTTTATCAGCTTTCAATGTTCTTGAATTGCTCTAATTTCTCTATTTCTGAGTCGGGTCTAGGGGCTTGTTTTCCTAGTAGTCTCTGATAGGAGTAAATTTTGCCTCAGCTTATCTGTTTACCTTCTTTTTTTAATCTCTTTTTATTCCTGTACGCGAGTTTTGTCTTCACAGTCGCGTGTACACACGGTTTTTACTGGAATAGCCGCATATATACGCGGATTTTATGCACACAGTCACGTATGCCCTGAGTTTTTCCTTTTTGGGAAAGATTAAGTGTTGCTGGGTGAGTTTGGATGATTGCTGATTCTTCTTGGATGCTTCTGGAGTCTATATACACCTCTGTTTCTGACCAAAGGCGCTCTTTAGTTTAAATTTTTTAAAATGTTCTTGTCATTTCATTTTCTATTTTTTGTTTTGGGATTAGTGCATTAGGTATATTTTACCTTAGTGATTTGCTTGGGTGCTGTCTGGTAGTGCTTGCAGATTATGGGGGTTGTAGAGTCATACTTTTGCTTTTTATCTCATTTTAATTCAAAAATACAAAAACATTCGCTTTTTGCATCATTATGCATTGTTCCATTTTGCATTTTGCATAGTACTTGCATTAGGTTTGCTTGGAGAGTATTATTTGGATTTTCATATAGGAATGATTGCATATTCATTTGAAGGAAAATTTTGTGCACTTCACATAGTATCATACCCCATTTTTCATTTGACACAGTGCATTTGCATTGATTGTTAGGTGTGCATTTTACTTCTTGTTGCTTCATAACATCATTAGTTGCACGACCATTTTCCCTTTTTATTAATAATCCAATTAAAATCAACGCATAATAAAATGAATTAAACTCTTTTATTTTATAGGGTGCACCAACAAGATTAGGTTTTAGGGTCTTGGAATAGTTCATTGTGAGTAAATTCTCCAACACCACTCAATGAAACATTTATGTGTTTGTCTAGGTGAGAGTGTGAAATTCCTTTATATAATTAGTGCTTCTCACGATCCTCCTATTACAAGGGAGTTAAGCATGAGGCAGTGTGAGCGGTTATTGATTGGGATGACCCCTAGTCATAACTAAGTAGCACCAGAGATATTTCCAGAATTGTATTCGTATCTGCGGTCTCTTTCGAGAGTTTCGGGCTTTGCTACCCTGCCCATACGATCAATCCCACCTACGACTATCCGCCTGGGCATTAATTATATTGAGGTGACCTTAGTTGCCTTACCTAGGTTATCGAGGGGGTACTTCACAGAGGTTATTCTATAGGTTTCCTGGCCAGGTAGAGGTCGGACAGCACAGTCACTATATGTGTTGAAACTGAGGGACACTATAATTGGTTATGAACCTCCACTTGTTGTGTATGGGAGTCTCAAGCCTCTCCTAGGCGAGACATACCTGCTTCATTCGGGAGCTCACATATCCTACCCTTGTTTGCTTGTGATTTGGATTTACATTTTATAGGTGTATGCTCTCTGCACGCTTGTTTTCCTAGGGTTTGCATAATTAGATCGAGTCTTTTTCATTTTTGAGTCATTATGGATTCGAGCGCGGAACTTCACCATTCTCGTCATTTAGCAAGACTTTCACCTTCCACGTCTCCTCCTCCTTTGGGAGAGAGAAACAGATAGTTTGGGTGGACTACTTCTCCATTTGATTCACACACAATGGGAGGTCATGAGGATGAGATTCCTGAGATGTCTTCTCCACCTCATGAGGTTGGGGATGTAGATTCTACTCCCGTATATGATCCTTCATCGGAAATACCTTCACATTCTGGTTATGATCCCTCATTCACAGGTCGTCGGTATTGGTTTCCAAGTGATGAGACTCATCATGAATCCACAAGCACTAGTCATGTTCGTTATGGAATGTCTGATATCCCTGCACCCAATCCGGCACATCATGTCGAGTCAGAAGTTGAACCTAGAACTATGCCTCATGGCACTCTTATTCCTTTCCATGCGAAGAGATTTGGGAGCACTAGTCACATTGCACCTTCCATTCCAGTGGTGGAAGCTACCTCACATGTTCGTCCTAGACCTAGTGTTAGTACCCATATGTGGATATTAGAACCGAGACGAGTGACCATAGGGAACACCACTTAAATCCCTTCACATGTCCCTTTGTCCTTGAACCCTACTCCTTCAAATTCATTTTTGACAACCCTTCCTCCCCCTCATTCATGTGGTCCTTTGGGTCGGAATATCGCTACTAGCCAGGTTCGTACTACGACTACTCGCACGGTAGTATCTCAGATTCAAGTACCTCTCGTTGTCTTGGGAGTTCATATTCCTGTTTCTGGATCATCTAATGGTCCATCGCAAGGAGTTCACCATATCCCTAACTATGTAGCTTCTCATGGGACATGGACACCTTATGGAGCTTCTCATGGACAGTATTATGGACTACAGTATGGACAAAACTATCAACCCTATGGGTACGGGTATCAACAACCTGCTTACTCTTCTAATTATGGCTTTGTAGCACCGCATAGTCAAGGTACACCACATAATAATGCTTCCATGTAGCCCTATACGGGTCAAATGGGAGGAGGATATTATGGCCAAGGCCATGGTATTTGTAGCAATCAGCCTTACATGAACCAGAACTATCAGGGGGCATGGCATAGACCGGCTCAACCTAGGCTCCCTTTCCTTGCAACATTGAACTTACCTGACTTATCGAGACTTATGAATGATCCGATATCTCATGACCCGGCTTGGCAAGTCATCCCTAACAAGATTCCTTCAGACATTCCCAAGTTCGAGGGAAAAGCTGGAAAATATCCGAGTGAGCATGTCACTACTTTTCACCTTTGGTGCTCTTCCAATTTCTTACATCACTATTCAATCCATTTGAGGATATTTCAATGCATCCTCACCAGGCCTGCAGCGAAATGGTATATAGAGGTACCAAGGGGGGAATTCATTTTATTCGATGACCTTGCCATGACTTTCCTCAATCACTTTCATCTACCCATTCGTTACAACGTTGGTACAGAACTCTTGTCAACATTTCGACAAGACAAAGCCACACATATCTCAGACCATATTCAAGAGTGGCGTAGACGGAAGAGGTTGATTAAAATCATTTATACCACCAAAATATCTCCTTGAGTGGTTCCTCAAGTCGTTGTTACCTTACATCGTGAAGGATGTTTCTACATCCGGAGTCCAAAAAGAGGAACACGCAATGTTTAGGGTGCAAGAGTTCGATTTGATCTATGCTCAATCCAGACTTTTGTATGAGATTATACCTAACGCTCCGCGATCTAGTTTCGATCCTAAGATCAAACCTGGCCCACATGCCGATGGTATTATGGGTTGTACAAGTGCCAAACTTGTGGATTTGGTTGTGAAACAAGTGAGCCAATTGTCTATCAATCAATCTGTGTCAAGATAAGCCACGGCTTTGTCTCAACCCACCCAAATAGCAAGTGTAATTTCTGTGCAATCATCGGACCAGAAGGGCAACCAGCATCCTGGAAGGAATAATAAAAAGGGTAAAAATAATTATAAGGGTGGGAACAAGAACGAAAATGCTAATTCTAATGACAAGAATGCTCATAATGCTGGGAGGGACAAGCAGTCTAAACGTAAGGTAAAGTTTCCTTGGAAGTTGTGTAAGGAGGACCACCTCACTCACTTGTGCCCTCATATGGAAGATGCCTCGAGATTCATAGCACAGGGCCCAGCTGTGCTAACTAATCCTTTACCCCATAATCAAAATATGAACTCGAGGACCATTGATCCTCATTGTGCAACGAGTGGAGATCAAAATCCGTCAGAGGCTAATACTGGTCATGGTTGCATCAACATAGTGCATCCTACTAAGGTTGTGACTCGTGCGATGGATTATGGTTCAACATAACCGGACCTTGGAAAAGAACCCGCTCCACCTGAGATCCATTTGCATATCGAAGACCCTATGGATAAACCCAAAGTTGCACCTCACATTCCTAAGGGAGTCCTAAAACGTTCGAGGCACAATCCTAATGTCCGAGCCACCTGGAACTATTCTGTTGTTGAGGATTTGGGCCAAACTCCTTGTGCGATGTTTGCTCTTGAAGTACTTTAGAGTTGTCCTCTGTAAAGGAAAGCCTTGCTTTTTGCTCTTGGGGTTAATGATGATAACTCTTCTTCCATTATCAAATTTGAAACCATGGGACTACAGCCTCGCTTGCCTTACTACATGTCTCTTTTGATTCATGTAGAGTGTCTTAATATGACCATCAAATGCACTATGATTGATGAAGGCGTTTCTGCTTCCATGATTTCTTTGTCATGTTGGAAGCATTTGGGTTCTCCTGAGTTGTCTTAATCTGCTACTATGTTGAATTCCTTTGATGGTAGATCATTTTGGCCACACAAGATTCTTCCTTCTCTTAAGGTCCAACTGGGAGGGAAGACCGTCGCGATCAAGGTCGAGGTAGTTGATGCGCCCCTTGACTACAATATTTTGTTGGGCTAGAATTGGATGTATAGTATGCAAGCCATAGCCTCTTCTCTCATTCGAGTGGTATGATTTCCATTTAATGGGAATATCGTTACGATTGATCAGACATCATTCTATAATCAAAGTGTTAGTGCATCATCAATAGATTTTATCCCGATTATCAATCATTCTTAGCCGGCAACTAGGAGTGTGGGTGTGGGTATGTATCTATCTCTTATGGGAACCTTTAGCTGTCCTGTGCCTATTTTTATGATCGGATCTAGTTTTGGTGGGGCTTCATCCTCATTGAATTCGATGTCTTTTCGCACTACCCATATGGAATATCCTTGTATTCCTCCTTCACCGAGTCCTTCGAATGGACCTATTGAAATGGATGTGTCATTGCCTGCAATGATGATAGAATATCAAGTGAATCTTGATTGTGATGCAGAGCCTAGTCCTTCCTCTTCATGGACAGAGGAGGAAGACCCATATGTGCTACCTGCATGGGAAGTTGATTCCTCTCACACACATGATTGCCTCGATGATGTTTTTCCATCGGATGAAGACATTATTGAGGACATGTCTGGGATTGAGCCACCTTGGGAAGAGCTACATCATCGATCATATTTTCTTCCCGAGCTTGACCGTATGGAGTGTGAGGAATTTAGGGAGATTCTTAGAGAGAATATTGGTAGTCCCATGGTTCCATTGATCTCTCTTGGTTAGATGGCTGATGGGAACATGGCGAATTTATCATCTACTATTCCTATCAATATTTCTCACGATCCTAGTAAAGTTGAGAACGTCTACATTGGGGCAGATTGTTCCCCTAATGAGAGCAAGGATTATAACAAGCTATTTAAATAGTTTCGTGACATCTTTGCTTGGCCATACAAATAAATTCCAGGTATTGACCCTCGTATTGTCGAACATGAGATTAATACCTATCTGAATGTGAAGCCGATTCGACAACGTTTGTGTGCCGTGAATCCTAGAAAAGCACCCTCTATTAAGGCTAAGATAGAGAAGCTGTTAAAAACCAGTTTTATCTATCATGTTCCCCTGACGAAGTGGGTTTCAAATCATGTTCTGGTTGATAAGAAGTAGGGAGCGATCCATATATGCACTTATTTCTGTGATTTAAATCGTGCTAGTCCTAAGCATAATTTTCCCACACCATTTATTGATCAGATTTTGGATGAGTGTGCGGGAAGTGAGGTATTCTCCTTCATGGATGGTTTTTTCGGATATAATCAGATTCAGATCAAACCCGAGGATCAACATAAAACTGCATTTATTTGTCCTTGGGGTACTTTTGGATATCGGAAGATTCCTTTCGGTCTTAAAAATGCCAGAGCTACATTTCAGCGGGCTATGACCTTCATCTTTCATGATCTCAAAATGATTATCGAAGTGTATTTGGATGACCTTGCTGCTCATTCTCGCCTGAGATTGCATCATCCATACCATTTGAGATTAGTATTCGAAAGATGTCGCCATTACTAGGTTAGGTTAAATCCTTTCAAGTGCATCTTTTGCATGACAATTGGTTGCTTGCTAGGGTTCATTGTATCCAAGTAGGGGATAAGAGTAGATCCCTTAAAGGTTGAGGAAATACTTCAATTGTATCCCCCGTGTAATATTAGACATCTTCAGTGTTTACAAGGCATGGAAAATTTCTTGTGGAGACTCGTGGTTAATTTTTCCAATTTGACTAAAGGCTTTATGCGTCTTTTAAAGAAGGACACTACTTTTTGCTGGGATAAGTGAGCCCAGGAGTCCTTTGATTCTCTTAAGAAATCCTTAGCATCGACCCCCTTGTTTAGTCCCCCGACTATAGCCACGATTTTTTTATTTATGTGGCCGCATCCATGGAGACGCTTGGTATGGTTTTGGTCCAGGAGGATGAGGAGCTCTACGAGCATGTCATATATTATTTGAGCTGAAACCTTATTGTTTCAAAAATCCGTTATTCCCATGTGGAGAAAATTGCCTTGGCCACCATTCATGCAGTTCAGAGATTGAGACATTACATTCTCCTTCGCCAGACCATGGTGGTAGCTCATGTCAATCCGTTTCAGTTCACCCTCACTAGAAGGATGATTGGTGGAAAATACAATAAATGGATTGTTATTTTGCAAGAGTTCAATCTCGAATTCATTTTGGCAGAATCGAAGAAATCATTGATCTTTGCGGAGCTCATATCTAATTTTCCAAGTGTGGAGGAGGAGGAGGTTTATGAGGATACGTTTGTCGATGAGCATATTTTCCTTATCTCAACTTTGGACCCATGGTACAGGGATATCATTGTATATTTGCAAATGTTGAAGGTCCATACTCACCTTTCACGGGATGAGAAAAAACGATTACGTCATGTAGCTAAGAACTACCTTATAGTGGATAACAATTTGTACCATCGTGGGGTAGATTCCATTTTACGTTGTTGTTTAACCCATGATGAGGCTGAGGTTGTGCTGAATGATTACCATGTAGGGGCATGTGGTGTTCATTTATCTAGGATTTCTACAGCCCAAAAATATTGAGAGCAGAATATTTTTGGCCATTGATCTTCAAAGATTGTGTCAATATGGTCAAGAAGTGTCACCCTTTCCAAGTTTTTTCACACAATATGTGCTCACATCCTGCCCCGTTACATCCTATTACCACCCCCAGTCCCTTCACCAAGTGGGGGATTGACTTCATGGATTGCAACCCAGCTTTGGCTGGGGGGCATCATCACATTATAGTGGCTCTTGATTATTTCACAAAATGGGCAGAGGCTATACCCACAATTAAATCCGACGATGAGACAGCCATGCATTTCATTTTCAACCAAATTATTACTCGGTTCGGCATTCCAAAAGAGTTTGTCACTAATCATGGTAGGCACTTTAAGAATAAAATGATGGAAGAGTTGGCTTCAAAGTTAGGGTATAAGTAGGATCACTCATCTTCTTATTACCCTCAAGTGAATGGACAAGTTGAAGCAGTGAATAAATCACTTAAGTATATTCTCCAATGAACCATCGCACAAAGAAAGATGAATTGGCATATCATGTTATATCCTTCTTTGTGGGCCTATAGAACCGCAGTTAAGACTGCCACCGATTTCTGTCCATATCAGCTCATACATGGGGTGGAGTCTATCTTTCCAGTTGAATGTGAAATCCCTTCATTGAAGCTAGCTATAGAGCTTTTACCAGACACTTCCGCATTGGAGGAGCATTTGGTCCACTTAGAGCAACTTGATGAGCAGCGTCGAAACGCCTTAGTGGCTCTAGAAGTAAATAAGTGTCACATTAAGGTCCAATATGATAAGTCTGTTCATCCGAGGAATTTTAGTGAAGGTGATTTGGTCTTGTTGTGGGATCAAGCTAAAGAACCCTTGGGGGCAAGGAAGTTTAATCCCATGTGGCATGGTCCTTACGTAGTCAAACGTGTGTTAGAGAAGGTAGCCTATGAGCTGGTATATTATGAAGAGACAGCCTTGGTGGAGCCTAGAAATGGGCTCTATCTTAAAAAATACTATGCATGATCTTCAGCCAGGGATGATTGTTGTATATTATTGTGCAGTTTTTTAATTGCATAGTTAGGTTTTCTTATGGTGATCGGGTTTGTTGATTAGATTTCATTTCTTATGGCAGATGTTGATGGAGTCTTCCACTTACATAGGATTCATTGATGGTGTTAGCCATCACACTCAAAACTCAGCTTCGACTGCTTGGGTGATTTATACTCCTACGGGTCAAGTATTGTCTTCAGGAGGCATATGTTTATGGCCTTCTTCAAACAATGTTGTTGAATATAATGAAGTTATCAAGTTATTGTGGGATGCCATTTCACATGGTGTTCTCTCTCTTGCGGTACGTCTTGATACGCAGTTAGTGTTTTCACAGCTTAATGGCCTGTATCGTATTAGGGATCCTACATTATTACGAAGATTCTTACGTGTGAGATTGCTAGAACGGCAATTTGAGAGTATAACATACATACATGTTTTAAGAATTTTTAATCAAGTTGCTGACTCATATGCTAACTATGTGTTAGATTGGAATTTGTTTCATAGACCATAATCATATCACAAACATACATTTTTAGAAACATGTAAATAAATAAAATCGATCATCATAAAAAAATTTCATTAAACATCCAAAATGTGACGTCATAATACATAAGTGTCATAATACAAAATTGGGGCTTCCGAGACACCAAAATATAATACATGGTAGTACAAAAATAAATACTCTTAGGTCTCTAAGCTTGAGGAGGAGAAGGGGGGTTTTGATCATGGTAGCACACCATAGCTCTAGCTAGTCATCGAAATAATCAAACCCATGCCCGTGGTACACCAACCACCTGACGCTCCATGGCCTCAGGAAAGTCCTCGACTTGTGCCATGCATACCCTATGTGTCAAGCATACAAAGTTTGTGTGGATGCTTTGGAGCATCCACTCTGCATCCGCACCCATGATTTCATCTCCTCTTTCCCTTCGTCTATGACAAGGGAAACCATCAGGTCACAGTGGTCCAACATCTGTATACACATGACAGATTGTCACTATGTGTCATCACACCAAAACATGTCTTTTGAGTCAATATATAAAAAAACACAAAAAAAATTAATAATTCAAAAAACTTAAAAAGAGGGTTTGGGATTCGTTACCTATGTCGCCATATGTCGCTCCTAGTGGTAGGGGCATGTCCAGATCTCCCCAGAAATCTATCCCTGAATAGGGGTAGTCATCGATGGCAATGATATACCTCCACCACCATGGAAAGAAGTCCGCTGGGTAGGGGTTAACCACCCTACCTCCTCCCAATCTGTGCATAACATTTTCCCAACATAGTTGGGCCGGATCTCGAACTTCATGTGGAGGAATGTCCACTCTAGGGCTTAGCCCTGGTACACGCTCAAAGAAGAACATGTTTAGTATGCTGCTGAAACCGAAGTTTCTCACCCTTCCCATCTTGCAGTACTCACTGAGTTGCTACTTCATGCTACTCAACAACACATTGCTCCAATCGTACATTGTGGGTCTCATACACTCCACCGCATAGAACATCAATGGCCGCGAGGCCCGGTGGAGTGAAGATAGTCTGGCTATCCTACCAATTGCCAATAGTATGGCCTTCAGTCCCAACACCTGGATTGAGTTTTTTGGGATTTGACTCCCAACCTTTTTCGTGTCTAGAAAGAAGTACACCGGAATGTACTCATCAATAGTCAAACCACCTCCTAGCCCACGAGATCAGAGCTTTACCACCTCTCCTCGTCAGGATAATCTAGTGATAAAGTATATATCGTCAATATATATACTGAGTGACATCCCGTCAATGTGAAAAGACTCAAAGTATGGATCCCAGTAATCCACTAGCATCTACAGGAGTCTTGTTTTGGCCCTCAAGCTACCAAGCAACCAAAACTTATACAAATCGCATACATGTAGAGCTTGTTGAGCCATTAATTCACATTGTACAGCCTCTTCTACATCACCATGTTCCCTCTCCCTCCATTCTAGAACCATCCTGCACAAAAAACATGATTTCTTAATATTATTTTCCTTAGAAATCCTTATTCGTGGCCGCATAGGCGACTGTTTGCAAAACAGTCGCGTATGTACGCATTTTTCGGAGGTTTTTGGGCATATGGCCAGCCCTATACACGGAAAAAACCCCGATATCCGTGTGGGACAAAACACATACTTTAGATTGGCCTAGAAAATGAAATTGACCATGGAAACTTAAAAAAATTGCATGAAATGTGAAGAGGAGGACATGAGGAGTTACCTGGAACAAACGGTGTCGAATTTCACCGGACGATGCTCCCAAAATTCGCATTGGAAGTTTTAAGCTCAAATGGGTAAAAATTTCAAATGATATGGAATTTTTGAATTTTTTACTATTTATAGAAATTTTTTACCCACTTTCTATAGTTGTGGACCATTTCTGACCATTTTGGACTGTTTTGGACTAATTTGATGATGTAGGAGTCCGTTTTAAGCACAGTTTGACCATGGTTTTGACCAGTTCGTGTCGATTCCAGGTATTATGTCTAAACTAGCATATAGGTTAGGTTTCACATATGTTTTCACTTTGCATGAACTTATGACCATTTCATTATAACCTTAGGTATGAACCCATTCTATCTTATCACGGAACCTTCTTGTTTCTTTTAGAAGTAACATGATGTGAATGGTAGAGCTTGACCATACATGGGTGCCCTAGTTAGCTCATGTTTTTCATTTGGATCCCATGCCGACATTTTTCCTTTAGGGTGTGGGAGTCCTTTGTATAGTATCGCCATGACTTTGCACAAGAGCCTCATACTCCTCTTGATCTTTTTCTGTCCTTTTTCCCCATGACTCCCTTATGTCAAGTTGTAATTGCATTATCATGAGTTTTTCTTACCTTATTGAGCCTTATGCTGGCTTCCCTGACTTTGATTATCAGCCATATAGCATAATCGTGTCTCATGCCTAGCCAAGAAGAGCCATTTTACATATCCTTTGTAGCTTGATTCCCCATTTTTACCAGGAGGAGACTTTCCCCCGAGTGTCATTACCCTACACATGTGTCCTTGCATTGAGCATAGGTATGTTCCACTGCTTGGAACTAGTTTTTTTCCCCCTTGAAACTTGTCTCCTCCTAGTCTGTAACTATAAAGCACTTTTATTCTTTTTCAAGCTTTTCAAAATGTTTGAAAAAGTCCAAAAAAATCAAAAGACCAAAAAGCTGGACAAGAAAAGATGTTATCTTTGGCAGCAGTTGAGTTTTGTCACCTTCGAACAAAGCACTGTATATCACATCCATTGGTTGGGTTAATAGTTTGACTTTAGGAGCTGTACTCATTTCTCTGAGTTTATCTCTGCCGACTGGTTAAGCTTCCAGTCCCTATGGAGCCTCTGTCGATGCCTCCTGTGTCGCAGAGATGTCCTAGTTTTGTATATTGAGTATATGTTGCCTACACTCAGTCACCATTCTCCTTTATGCTCTTGTTTGAAGTAAGTTGAAACCTGAGTCAGCCATTCCTCAGTTCTCTTGACTTTGCATGTCGACCATTCCCGGTACTGGTACTGGTTCGTGCACATTATGATCGAGTCCTTCCACATTATACAACTTTGTTGAGTACCTCATGTTGGATGATGGGGGATGCCTTAATGCCCTCCTTCCAGTGAATTTCATCCCATCGACCTCAGATCATTTATTCTGGGATAGGAGTCTAGAGTCATTTTGAGTTCCTTGAGACTTTCAGTCATCAGTGGCAGGATCTCTCACCATCGACAGTTTTTGGAATACATCAATGTCCCCTGATCAATGGATCCTTTCTAGTGTTCAACCTCAACACATTTATTCACACTTGTTAGTTTGCACTCTAGTACCTTGATTCCCATTTTCATTATCGGTGGGTGATCTCGCATCTGTTAACAGTATACATCAATGATTGATAATCAAATGATGGACTCCTATGTTCAACCTCGATACATCTATTCACATATTAGGACATGTACTCGTAGCGAATTATGTAGAATATCTTCCATATTGGTGGCATTTCATATATGCTACCTCCTTGATCGTGCCAGTGTTCATGAGATTTCAACTCTCATGACTTGATTCCAGTGTATGTTAGATATCATCAGCCATTATGGAGATCTTGATCCATTGTATATCTTCAGCTTTCATGGAGATAATTATCCTTTGTATATCTTCATCATAGAGATTCTGATCTATTTATATTGTATGTGGCGATGACCACACATGTCATATTTTGTATCATGCATATTCATGACCATTGTACTCTTATGTATCTGGGACTGTTGTATATACTTGCAGTCATGTGCACAGTTTGACTATTGTATTATATTGTTGGATAGCTGGTTCTTCCACCTGGTTCTTCATCACTCCACTTCTAAGATGGACTTATAATGCATTTTGGCCATCGTATCACCCCTCTGACCTCACACATTACGGGGCATCTGTTACAGCTGATTTTACCACACATGGTGGATCACACATTTATGGCCTTCCCTATCCCTCTGCAGACTCTTTGGACCCCATGGACCATTTTTGTACCTTTGATGTTTCTAAGATCATCCCTAAAAACATACATTATTTTCCATATGTGACTTTTAAACCTATTCTCGCGTATATACGTGGATATGACCCTTAAACCCGTGTACATCAGGCTGTGTGCAAAAGGCCAAATAGTTTTGGAGTTTTCCTTGATGTGGAGCAGATTCACTTGTCTCTTGGCCTTCCATATGCCTTGAGATCGCTCGGTTTAGACCTTCCATTACCCCATTGAAGCACTATATAAGGAACCCTTTGGATACATCAAAGGGAGAGGAATTGAAGGGAAAGAAAACTATAGTCCATTATTGCCGGAACTTATACTTGAGTCTGCATCCCTTTGTCCCTTTGATCACTTTGTGTTATTCCCAAGCTTTCTTTTGCTTGTGATCTTGCTATCGAGAGATGGAGGATTGAAGTGGTGGAGGACTCAGTTTCTCCGATTCGCAAACATGCCGACAGAGGTTGTCAGTCTTGTAATCTCTGATTTATATTAATAGAAATATCTTTTCTTGTCCAATAATGTGTATTTAAATGAATATTGAATCCATGGATGCTTTTAAATGCTTATATGTTATTTATTATATATTCTATAGTAGGTCTAACACTATTATATAGCATGCTTGTCTTATTTGTTGATTGTTGAGAGAGAAAATTGCTAACACAAGCGAGATTGGAAATCTCAACAGGGATCTACATCAACCATCTAGAGTAACGTATATTTCGAGATCCTTTAGTGTTAGATGTTTATTTCTCTTGCATATTGGGAAGGCATTGATTTCTGCGGTTACTCTGTCTGTTGTGGTACCCCAAGCCATAGGAATTTTTCTCCATAACATAAACTTGTGATTCTTGTTTTCTTAACTCATTTGAGTTGTTAAGGTGAGTGATCCACCTTACCATCCTTTCAATTGCCTCTTGTGAATTATGTTTTACTTCCCTATCATTCCATCTTAATCCGTTATTGGTTTCTTTTGCAGGTTCCTGGCATTTTCAAGTCTGTGGATCCGTCGATGCCCCTGGTTAGGCTTGACAGAGCGTTGGACACTCATTGGTGCATTTTTCCTTCTAAAAAGTAGCATCATTGGTGCATTTTTCCTTCTAAAAAGTAGCATCATTGGTGCTTGTTTTGTGAATGCATAGCATGTCGCTAGAACCTCTACTTAGTATACCAGGTGCGTTGACACCCCCCTAACGCTCTGGTGCAACCTTACATAGAGCATCGACGTAGGCCACCACCTGTCTTGGAGCTTGTGCTTTAAATATTTTTGTTTCTCTTTTATTGATGATTGATTTGCATATAGCCTTACTATTAAATGTGATAGTCTTGTGGTCTGATATCTTCTCTTGAGTTCATATCTAGAAATTTACATTGATAGGAAGCTTGGAAATTTAAAAAGTTGTTTGTGAATTGTAGTTTTTGGGTTCATGGTTTGCTTGATCGATTCTTTGAAGGAAATAATAGGTCTGTGCTAAATAATATCTATAGTTTTTTACAGTTAGTTAAGCATAGTCTTTTAGATCTTTGTCCTTTTCAAATCCTATAAAAAATAAAATTGTTGGTTTGTGTGCTTTGGTTATTTTTGGATTGCTTGAGTAGTTAGAAGAATG
Source organism: Pseudotsuga menziesii (assembly GCA_001517045.1). Classification (NCBI taxonomy): domain Eukaryota; kingdom Viridiplantae; phylum Streptophyta; class Pinopsida; order Pinales; family Pinaceae; genus Pseudotsuga; species Pseudotsuga menziesii. Next base: position 136,364 of record LPNX010241855.1, on the reverse strand, counting down.
TTTCTTTATACAAATTTGATTGAGCATAGGTTCCTAGGAATTAGAAGCTATTATTTGTTTCTCCTTTTAGAGATATCATAGGTTTAATGTTGGAAATGCTTGTGTGTTTGGAAATTTGTTGAAAAATATTGAAGTTAAATCGTTGAAAGAGACATAGTATATTTGCTTTGGAAAAATAAAAGTTTCTCCCTTACTCTAAGTAGCCTTCATCGAAGACAAGAGTTGCATTCCATATAGGTATTAACATTGCATCTTGATCCACATTCCACAAACATTCACTAACCCTCAAGATAAAATAAACGGCAGCTTAGGTTAAATTTTTCTAGTAATTTGAGTGATAGGATAGAGACGTGTTCTGGCGTATTAAAACATAGGATATGTTGTTATTTTCCTTCACTACATCTCGGGGATCGTGTGGTTCTTCCATGCATTGTTGGTATATCAAACGTCCTTTCACGTACCCTTGAGGTATATCGAATGGTACTTCATGTAGTTAGTTGTATATTAGAAGGCCCATTTCAAACGATTATGCATTAGACAGTACTAATACAGATTTGAGCTCCCACGTACCTAGTGTATATTGAGAGACCCCTCTAGGATACCCAAACCAACTGAGAAATTACTTTTTCCCATCTTGTTGCAGAATTACACCGAGAACAACACTCGAAGAGCTACTATGCATGTATCATCCAGGTAGTTTGGTATTCAGGAAAGGGTACGGTCCCAATCCTCCTTGCCGCGTTTTATTATTGGACCCTGTGGTATATCGCGAGTTGTGACAACTTGAAAATCCTAGTGAGGAACCGGATATCATCATGCCATCCTGCCATTTAAGTTTGTTTGTGACCTTAGCTTGAGTAAAATTGTTTATGCGTGATCTCTTCCCTGTATATAGATTTAGAGTAGAAATATTCGGTCATCATCCTGGCTAATATACCTATGAGAGGATGTCACAAACTGCAGGGTTTACCACCTAACTCTTCTCCTATCGTAGAAGAAGGCGAAGGTGAAACCATGGCCCAACCAACTACAATTGATTCACATGTAGAAGGTGTTCCAGTTATTGAATCCAGGGAAGATATTTCCTCCTTTCAAATTCTTATCATAGTCTAACAACCCACTACAAAAGACACCACTTTTCATTTTCAAATGGAAGGTCAGACTGGTGCACCAAATTGGGTGTTCAATCACCCATCTGATGATACCGTGGCAGCAGAATTTGGCCCAACTGCACCTTTTTTGGAGACCTCTTTAGGTCAATCCATTTCGTAATATGATACCACTCGGCCATCTTATGTTACCCCCGTTCGAGAAACTCTGCATGATGACGAATTTTTCAGAATAGTCCAGAAAACTCTTGACTGTTTGCGTAACCTAGGAGAGGATATAAAGAGGAGAAGTATTTCTCCTCTGCTTTGTTGTTCAGATTACCCCACCTAGATACAGTGCCCTTTCACCATAACATGTGGCTCTTAACTCGGGGTCATCAACTCAAAACATGGTTGTTCATGATCCGGTACAACCCTCCATTCCTACCCCACCCGCCCTAAATCTCCCTACGATTTATAACTCCCCTATAGCTTCCATGCCTAGGGAGAAAACCCTAGCTCAAGTTGGATTATCTACTAGGGCAACCATTTCTAGCATGGGGCCCAACATAGCAGTAGGACAACCGACAGTTATTACTCCTCCTACGAACACCAACATGGTTATTCCCTCTTATAGTCTGGGAAACCTTCATGAGTTCAAACTGTCATTATTCAATCTTCTTGGGGTTATACCTACCTAGGAAATCAGTCACCTATGACCCATCAAACTTATCAACCTACACCATCAAGGGTTGTTTATCCTAGAATTCCTTACCCTAGAAAAAATTTTACACCATGGGGGCAACCTAATTGGTCAAATTTCCCTGTTCCTGGGGGACTATTTGTGAACACTGTTGGGATTTTTGGAGGACCGTCTTCTCGAGGACCACCTTTTGTAGGTTAGCTTGGAGGACCACCTTTTGGAGGTCCACCTAAAGGACCACCACTCGAAGTCCCACCATATAGAGGCCCACCAACTAGAGTCCCACCACCTGAAGGCCCACCATCTGGAGGCCCACCATCTGAAGGCCCACTCCATAGAGTCCCACCTCCCTTAGGTGATGCACCACCTGGAGGACCCTCAAGCGGGTCATTCAGAAACCAACCACCTAATCAATCGGTTATGGGAACATCAACTATACCCATTTATCAATTTTTTTATGGTCCTACTGGTCAATATATTCCATATCATTATTACCAGTACCCCCAACCTAATCAACAATTACCATTTATGGCTACCTTAGATCTTCTACATCTGTCCAGATTGATCAATGACCCCATACATCATGATCCCTCATGGTCGGCCATCCTGGTTAAGTTACCCTATGATATATTCTTTCCGATACCATGTTCCTCCTTTCTCTTCCCAGAAGAAAGGGAGTCCTCTTCTAAATAAAGGATTAAACAGTTCAATGAATTCCTTGATTTGATGATGCATGACATCAATTTTCACTTCAATTGTTTCCAAATGATGATATTTATTTACCACTTTCCTTTCCCATGTGATAACCAAAACCCTACTCTGGATATTTGTTTTCTTTATTTCCTCTTCTGTCAAGCTATTCAAAAACTTGATTGCATTATTAGTTTTGTCAATAGGCTTCTTATTTAATGCATGCTTTACCATCAAGACATTTTTATAGCATATTGTGTAACAATATCCTTATCAAGAATAAAATCTAAATAAGACCTGATCTTGGCTGCTTCTGCTATCAGTACATCCTATATGAGATGTTTATCTCCCTGTAAGGATGACTGTCATATAACTTGTTTTGTCAATTCATTGTTCTTATCCACCAGTTCCTTACATTTGTCTTCCAACTTCTTCCTTTCTATTTCTCTCTTTCTAGCTATGTCCTCCAAATTTTTATTTTGGTTCTTCAAACTAGTGATTTCCAACTCTTTAAGACTTACCTGTGACATAGCCTCAACTATGCCCTGTTCACTAGATCCAACCACATGAGGAATGATCCTGAATTCTAGCTCCTTTTCTTTCTCCTGCAACTTTATTTCCATTTATTCTAACTTTTCCTTCATGGATTTCTCACTTTCTACTACCAAGGCCATGTCTTTTTGCCATTGATTTTCTTTATCAACAAACTTCAATAATTTTGCTTGACAATCAATGAGCTGATTATTCAAGTTCTCCTTTTCTTTTTCTATCTCATCTAGTTCATGGCCCTGTATTAGTTGGGTGGAGGTATGAGAATCTTCTTTTTCAATAATTGAATCTCTTTTTCTTTCTCATCTAGCAACCTTTGGATACCAGCTCCCTTATCAGATTTGCCTCCAGTAGCCAGAAGCTCAGTTTGTAGCTTCTTTATCTGAGTTTGGTGGGCCTTATTTTCCACCTTTTCTTACCTCAATTAGTTCTCAATTTTACCTTTTAGGGCCTGTAACTTGGATAATGCTAGAGTGATATTCAGCAAGTGATTAAACAAGATATCTCCTGTCTGCTTGTGTAGATGAATCATGTCAGGTATGGGGATATCATCCAGGTTCATTTTTACTTCAGAAACTCTGCTCTTGCTTGCCAAGGCCAAGTTCAGAGTGTTTTGGACATAATCCCTGACTGAAACCAAAGACACATATTAATTAGAAATCTTTGTTACTTCAAAATATAATTCTAGAGTCTCTTGTGAAGTTATGTCTTTGATACCTTTGTATTTATCCACTAACTTTGTTTTGTTCTTTGACTGGGAGGAGGAATCAACATGAGTACTATATGCAAATGTATACTCTTTTACCTCAAATGGAGGGCTTGATATCGTCATTTTCCTTTTACCTTTATCTACAACTGTATCTAGGACAATTTTTCCTTCAGTTTCAACCTTCTACCTTTTGGGAGTTTCAGCAGTGTCCTCCTCATCGATATCCATTGCCTCCTGAAAAATATATTTTATTCTTTCCTTCTGATTTACTAGCCAATGGATTAATGCTCTCGGCTATAGCAACCAAATTGGATATATCAGGCAATAAAGAGACAACCTCTTTTATATGAGATCTTGGATCTTCATCTAAGTCAACAATCTTTGGGGCCTCCTTTGGGTAATTAGACTAGTTAGCAGCTTCTACCAATCCCATAACCTCTTCGTGTTTATAAGGATTTATCTTTTGAGCCTTTCTCTTGTTTGAGATAACCTGGTGAGGTTCATAGTTGATTGTGGGTTCTGTCTCAAACCCTAACTCTCTAAGTAAACCTTACACCATTGGAAAATCACCCTTATTCTTGATGGTGAATGGACCTACAGCCCAAGGGTGTTTGATGTCAGTGGACTTCTTATATTTCAGGAAGTGTTCAATCTCTACGAACAACTTTTGTCTGATGAACTCCATTGAGAAAACTATTAGATTCAGGAAGGCTGGTAACATGTAAGGTGAGAGAGTGAAACCATACAGTCTGATCATTGTTCCATATTCAGACAGGAACCAATATCTTGTTCTCTTTTCTGTATAAGCTTGCAATAGATCCCACATCTCTGGAAGCACCTGGGGAAGCCTCTTTTGGAAAATGGCAGCATAAATTTCTATCATGAGCAAGTTCACGAACTTGGTATAATCCCTATACATTTCATCTGTTAATACTATTTATGGTAGTTGTATATTATCCTTGTTAAAATAAAGGAACATATTCAATATATATGACTAGAACCTGAAAGTTTTGGTCTAATGGAAGTTCATTAGCTGAGGATGAATATTCTTCGCTAAGAACTCATCAAATTTAATGCATGACACTTGTAATGGCTGAGTGGGTTCGTATGACTCAATAGGACAAGTGCTTAAAATGAAGAGAAGACTCATAAGGTTTTCAGGAATGTATTTATCTGTGACTAGACCCAAAAATTGTCATAACATGGTTACTACACACTTGGTTTCTTCGTTAAACAGGGATGAATCGACTGGGAATGATGAGATAGACGACTCGTCTTCTGGCTTGAAACATCTCTTAAAAAAATGGATTTCTCTCAATGGTGGACTCCTTAAAACATCGAAGTATAGACTCTTCACTGTAATCTTTAGCCTTCAAGGTAAACTCTTCAGGGATAGAAAAGGTTTGCCTAACGACTGAGGAATTAACATGACACAGAATGGTGGATCGGTCGAGGTTCATTATGACTCTTTCTGACAGTGAATAGTTGTTTACACACCATTCCTCAAATTCTGGAAACCAGGGTTTTTTTTAGTACCAAAAAAGTGAAAAAAGGACTGATAGATGTTATGAAGGTCTGTTCTGTGGTCCCTTTGCAAATTCAACTTATGTTTCACAACTTCAATGGGTCCATTTAAAAGGAAGGGTAAAAACTATAGTATTCCTTTCCTCCAATAGTTCTTCTACTTTCTAATACTCTAAGCCTTGAGTTTCTATATTTTCCATTTGATCCCTTTATACAACTTTCAAGGGGGACAAAAAGGAACTACCTGGTGTTTAACAAGTGGCTAATGGACACCATAGGAATTGACTCGTTATGTACTATCTATCATCTTCTTCTACCAATTATGATTTTCCATATTCTTAACTCTCTTGCATCTTTGGTGACCGAAACTTTTCTGAGCCTTCCATTTTTGCCCGGTCTGTTTTGCACCATTGATCCTCGGTGTTATTTTGATTTCATTATTTTCCCTCAATTTTTCTGTTTCCATTAAATTCTATGCAGCTCACATTCTAAAACTATATCTCAATCATCGATCTCATCATGGATCCTTTTTAACCATCGATTTCATGTTTCCTTACTGATTCCATGATTTGAAATGCACCTTCAGAGTGGGCATCTTAAATAGTCGCAAGACACCTTTAGGGGGGGGGTCTTTCTAACCCCCCCCCCCCAAAAAAAAGTCTTGGGAATTAGACTTTTGGGGGGGGTTTTTAAGGACCGCCCCCAAATCCCTTAAACAAATTTGGGGGCAGGGGGGGGTCAGAATAATCCCCGCAAGCCACCTTTAGGGGGGGTATTTCTAAACCCTCCCCCCCCCCCCCCCAAAAAAAAGTCTTGGGAATTAGACTTTTGGGGGGGGTTTTTAAGGACCGCCCCCAAATCCCTTAAACAAATTTGGGGGCAGGGGGGGGTCAGAATAATCCCCGCAAGCCACCTTTAGGGGGGGTATTTCTAAACCCTCCCCCCCCCCCCCCCAAAAAAAAGTCTTGGGAATTAGACTTTTGGGGGGGGTTTTTAAGGACCGCCCCCAAATCCCTTAAACAAATTTGGGGGCAGGGGGGGGTCAGAATAATCCCCGCAAGCCACCTTTAGGGGGGGTATTTCTAAACCCTCCCCCCCCCACCCCCCCCAAAAAAAAGTCCTGATAATTAGACTTTTTTTGGCGGGGGGAGGGGGGGGGTTCAAAACTGCACCTAAAAGTTTTCAGAATTGGACTTTTAGGGGGAAGATTAAGAAACTGCCCCCAAAAGTATTGAGAATTGGACTTTTGGTGGGGTTATTGTTGAAAAACCACCCCCAAAAATCCATTTTTGGGAATTTTGAGGGGGGGTTTTAAGAACCTCCCCCAAAGACCTAAAAAAACTTTTGGGGGTGGTTTTAACAAAACCGTCGCAAGCCAAAACTGCCCCCAAAAGGGTATTTTGTTGTAGTGAGTGATGATACATTTGTATCCCAAATTATATCTACTCTAAACTACACATCAAGAATCAATCCTCCTCTTGTTTTTCCTGACTTTGATGCAGCATGCCTCTGTCTAGGACCGTTGTGCATCTCTGGAGACTACAATTCAAATATCAAAATTATTTCTCATATAACTGCACTAAAACATTAGCACTAAAATGTTAAATTAAGGCTCAATTACTTATAACAAACACTCATTGAGTCCATGTGAGGTATCTATGCTTGTGGTATCCTCGTCCTTGCCAGAAGCCTCTCTGCAAATGTTCTATGAAAATAAAGGATCCATTCTCAATTAATTTGAAATGAGTATCAACATGTGCATGTAAAGTATTAAAATCTTACACTTTGTAATTAATGAACATGTCTCATCGAAATAATAGAATTTGACACAGGAGAATGGGTTTCTTGTGTCTCAATCAAATACGTAGGTTGAACATCATGCTCTGTTGCATCTATGATTGGACTACAGGGGATAGGAACTGCCTCTGCTAATGGCTACTTTCAACAAATGATGGAATAGTTAAATTTGAATGAATAAAGATTTTAACATGAATAATCTATGTACACATATTGAAATAGATACCTTTGTGTGACTTCTTCCCATTGCAAATGTAGCATTAACTGTTGCATCAATGATCCCGCTAAGGTCTATCATTTAGGACTCTCCATCATGATGTTGTAAACATGCCAAAAAAAACATTAAGAAAAATAGGTTGTGGAGTGAATTGAAAGCTAATCAATAATTTTATCATTGAAGGATATACATTACCATGGAATCAGTAGGTCCATGATCATGGACAACCCCTCTATTTATATAAGAGGGCCATCTAATGTGGACACAACCCTTGTCTACATTTTCACTGTGTGGACAGGGAAAAAAAATAAGTGGCACTAAGATTTGGGTTGACGCTTACAGTCACAGATTTTTTTTGTAGTTAGACATGCACATGAATGAATGAAATAATATTTATTGAAAAACTAACATGTTGTAATACTTACCTCTTTCTGGGTTTTCTATCCCCCATGGAAAGGATCATTACTAGCAAACACTTTCCCCTCTACAGAGCCAGATAACACCTACAATTTTAAAAGTTATAAATATTAACAATCTATAAAGGAGTACAGTAAGAAAAAAATAATTTGAACAAGATTAAGTTTCTAACCATGTACTTACCTTCCTAAAACACTCAAAGATGCCTAGTGGGATATCACTAAGGTCAATGTCTTCCACATCATGCAGAATATCTGGTTCCTGCAACTTCAATAATTGTAAATATTAGACCATCTAACATTAATCATATAACATGTATTAATGCAATGGCATATATTAACAAAATGACATGTTGAAATATGACCTCATTTATAGTGTTGTCTCCTGATATATGACAACACTTTGTACATAAACACCCCTCATTGACTGTGGGAATGCTTGCACTTGCATAGAGGCATGAAGCTCAAGAATTCAAGATTAACAATTGTATATAAATTAACAATATTAATATGTGTATAATATGGAAAAACATAATTTGAACGACATTAATGTTAACTGTATAATTACGTGATTGGAAGTCATTGTAGATTTAGCATGTGTTGGTCCATGATCATAGTAGTCTTGACCAAACATTGTCATATGTGTGGGTCAATGTAGGGATCATGGTATGTTAGTCTACCCCCACTACTTGATGGGCCTACTCCACCGGAAGGTGATGGATGTACCCCACTAGAGGAAGATGGCCCTGGCTGGTCAATAGTAGTGCTATGGAAGATATTCACTTGAGCCAGACTCAAAAATGCCACCTGTGTCTAGGGAATCATCTGATGTGCAAGAGGGGAATCTTTGTTAGATTTTCTTAGATATTATTATATTAGTTAGGGTACTTATATGAAATAATAATAAGTACAACAATATGCATAAGATAGAACATATACACATGACACAAATATTTTCACTGGGGAAACGATAAATAAGAAAACCTCACAAATTTCCTCAGAATAGTATAGTCACAAAGACTGTCATAAGATGAACAATCACTACAACAAATCCTGGAATTAGCATCCCTTTTTAGTTTAATTTGTTTTTACATTGAGTGGTCAAACTAGACGCTAAATGTGACACGTCATTGACAAAACTTAAAGCATATCAAAAAATGTCTTTTTTTCCTTCCTAGATAACATCTTTTATGACATCCAAAATAATGTCTATTTTTTTGCATCCAAAATAGCATACAACTTTTCTTCCTAAACAACGTCAAGGTTTGCTTCCTAAATAATGTCATATTTTTCTTCCTAGAGAGCGTATGCTTTTTCTTCCTAAATGGCACCCCCGTTAGCACCATATTTTCATCCCTAATAGTACCATGTTAGAATCTATGTTTACATCTATGTTCACAACATATTTGCATCCAAATTAGCATCCAATATTGCATCTATTTATGCTACCACTTTAGCATCCCTTTTTGCACCACATTTTACTTCCAAATATGTGTCAATTTTCGCTTCCAAATTTGCACCAATTTTTACTTCCATTTTTGCATCGTGTTTTTCTCCCAAAATGACACTAAATATTTCTTCTATTGTTGCACCATATTTTTCTTCCTATGTAGTGCCATGTTTTTCATCCAAAGTAACATCTTATTTTGCTACCATATCAACACCATGGTTGGCTTCATTATTAACGGCAAGTGTTGCATCCTTTTTAATGCCTAGCTTCGCATCTCTATTTACGCCCACATTAGCACCATGTTTTGCTACTACTTTAGCGCCCAATTTATCATCCATTTTTACTCCTACAGTAGCGCCACATTTTGCTTCCCATTTAACTTCTTGGATTTCTTCTTAGTTTGCTTCCTAATGAGTGCCTCATTTAGCATCCAATTTTGCTCATTTGTTGGCTGCTAGTTTAGCTTCTAGTTTGGCTTCTACTATGGCATCCAAAATATCATCAAAATTGAATTCCAACTTAGCACCAAGTTTTGCGCCCAATGTTGCTTCTAAATATAGAACATAGTGGGCTTCCATTGTAGCTCATGTTTTTGCTTCCTTATTCGCACCACATTAGACTTGCTATTTAACATCTATAACCATATCCAATTGTGTGCTAATATATTTATGATATCAAATTATTATTATTATTCAATAATTTCAATAGTTTGCATAAATCAATATTTACTTAATAGTTCTAAAATAACATAATGACACATTCAAATTGTAGATATAATTATTGAAATTAATTGCATAGAATTTATGAATAAATTTAAGAGAAACATACAACATTTATCCAAATTAGTAATATCATCTTATATATTAATTTTCCATGAAAAGATCATCAACAACTTTCGAATATATATATATATATATAATAACGATAATATCAGCTTTATCTTTCATCAAAATAAGTGAAATTATAAAACATCGTCGCATCAATAACCTGTCATACAAAGCATCATATAAGGTTAAAAGAACAAGTGAAAAATATATATATATATATATATAGTGAAAATATCAATATCACAAGAAATATTTTTTTTGATATCTATATCTAGAAAAGTCAAAATGATCAACAATAATCAAAGTTTATATGTCAACATGAATCCACCATACAAATCAAAATGACCCAAAATGTAATATGAACTTGGATAATCACAAAAAATAACAATGTGTGTCTAGTAGCATGGAGAAAGAAAAAAAACATCCACAATCTTAATAGTAGAATCAATGGTTATCATCATCATCATCTTCATCCTCATACTCATCATCCTCATCCTCATACTCATCATCATCATCTATCCCAACATCATATCCATCATCATTTTCATTTGATCCATTTGTATCATTATCAACAATATTTTTCTCTAGTACATCAACGCCAACAGAATTAGGATCGTCACCTGCGTAGTCATCTTCACTATTTTTCTGCAAATACCAGGAAATAATCAATTTAAAACATTAGTATCAATTTCATTACATAATGCATATTCTGTGTTATATTGCAAATATTAGTGTGATCATTTATGCATTCTCAAGAGTTTTCCAACCATGAGTATAAACATCATCTCATCAACAGATAGTAACCACACATATCAAGTGTATCCACAACCATGCATACACACACATGTACACCATAAATTTTCATATCACAATAGAAGAAGATAGAGACAAGGAAAAATTGACATCTCCATGATTATATATAAAGTGAAGAAAAATATGATATCACATATATTATTCACTTAGAACCATATTTTTTCCTAAAGTTGTTATATCATTAAATCTATATATCTAACATGTTATTCAATCTATATCTTCAATAGCATAATAGCCATTGTTTTCATCTCTCAATCAAGTTCATGAATTGATTACATTGTAATCTAAGAGTAAATTTGATATAACATGCTTTATGATATCCCCTCATAAACATGACTAAAAGAATATTATCATAGATGTATTTTTAACATTATAATCATATCATTCGTATAATAATCGCAAAGCTTCGTTGGAGTCATTTTATCCAAGTACCTACGTGACGTAACAAAACTCAATTCAGTTACTTGGAATTTGATTGGTATCGTTGAATGGCCATCGGAAGCAAGTTGAAACACACCATAACTAAAAAACGGAGGCTCGAATGGAACAAAAATTTAGTTAAGTTGTGTTTGTGGCATCTAAGTACTACTAGGGACATCTATGCTTAGTGGTTTCATGGACCGAAAGTTATATATTTTAACGGTTTTTTTAACTAGAGTTTTTCGTAGTGACGTGTTGTGCAATTTCTGCATGATAGGCTAATATTTGGAAAATTTGTTGAGTGAGTACATGCGATTTGCAATCATCTCACCCTTTCCCAAACATACTTGTAGGAGGTAACAAAACTAAATTGTGTTGCTCGGTTTGGATTTTAGGCCCCCATTTGAAATTTGTCTCGTGTCCCTTAATTGCCTTGATAAGCGAGAAGAACCTTGCTATAACTTGAAAAAAATGGCTTTGATGGACAAACTGTTAGTTTAGATATATTTTTGGCATTCGAGTACCACTAAAGACACCCCTATTAGGTGGCTTCATTTACCGAAATTTATATATTTTGTTGGTTGTCTAAACTAGGGTTTTGTTAAGTGACATACAGTGAAATTTTTGTACGATAAGATAAGATTTTGAAAAATGTGTCCAACAAGTGTGTGGGAATCATGGTCATCTCACCCTTACCCAAACACACTTGCACGAGAAAATGCTCAGTTTGGTTTTTATGCTCCTGGTTGAAATTTTTCTGGTGTCCTCGAATGACATTGGTAAGCAAAATGAAACTCACCATAACTTGAAAATCGAGGCTTTGATGGAAAAAAATTCAGTTCTGTTGGATTTGCGACACCTGATTACCAATAGAAAAACCCTTTTTGGTCGCTTCCTATACTGAACGCTATCTATTTTGATGGTTTTATAAACTAGGGTTTTGCTCAGTGAAATGTAGTACAATTTTTTCACAAATAGGCCAATATTTTGAAAAATGTGTTGAGTGAGTGCATGGGAATCACAGTCATCTCACCCATTCCCAAACACACATGTAGGAGGTAATAAAATTCAATTATGTTTCCCAATTTGGTTTTTATGCCCCTGGTTGAAATTTGCCTGATATCCATGAATGACCTTGAGAAGCGAGATAAAACTCGCCATAACTAAAAAATAGAAGCACCAATGGACAAACCGTCAGTTCCATTGGACTCATGGCATCTAAGTACCACTTGGGACACCCTTGTCTAGTGTCTCCATGGACCGAATGTTGTCTATTTTGACCATTTTATATATTAGGGTATTGATCATTAACATGTAGTGAAATTTATGCACAATAGGATACGATTTTGAAAAATGTTCCCAAAGAGTGCATGGGAATCTCAGTCATGTCTCTCTTTTCCAAACACACTTCCAGCAGGAAACAAAACTCAATTCCGTTGCTCGATTTGGATTTTATGCTTCCGATTGAAATTTTCCTGGTGTCCCTAAATGACTTTAGGAAGTGAGAAGGAACTTACCATAACTAAAAAACTGAGGATTCAATGGACAAACTATCAGTTTCGTTGGTTTCATGACATTTCAGTTCCACTAGGGACACCCCTTTCTGATGGCTTCATGGATTTAATGTTGTCTATTTTGACAGTATTTTAAACTAGAGTTTTGCTCGATGACGTGTAGTACAATTTCTGCACAATAGGGAAAGATTTTGAAAAATGTGTCGAGCGAGTGGATGGGAATCACAATCATCTCACCCTTTCCCAAACACAGTTGTAGGAGGCAATGAAAATCAATTCCATTGCTCGGTTTTCATTTTATTCCCCTAGTTGATATTTCCGTGGTGCACTTGAATGACCTTAAGAAGCGAGAAGAAACTCAACATAAATTGAAAACCAAGGATCTGATGGAAAAACCTCCAATTCCATTTTATTCATGACATTCAAGTACCACTAGGATCACTCCTGCTTGATGGTTTCATGGACCAAATTCTATTTTAACGATTTTTTAATATAGGGTTTTGCTCAATGACATGCAGTGCAATTTCTGCATAATAGGTTAAGATTTTAAAAAATGTTCCAAGTGAGTGCATGGGAATCACATTCATCTCACCCTTTCCCAAACACACTTGTTGGAGGAAATTTAAATGAAGTTGGTTGACTGGTTTGGTGTTTATGCCCTCGGTTGAAATTTGTTTGGTGTCCTTTAATGGCCTTGGGAAGCAAGATGAAAATTGCTATAACTCAAAAAATGGATCCGATGGACAAACTATCAATTCCATCAGATTTGTTACATCTGAGTACCACTAGGGAAATGCTTGCTCGGCAGTTTCATGGACCAAAAGTTTTATATTTTGTTGGTTTTCTAAAATAGGGTTTTGATAAGTGACGTGAAGTGCAATTTCTATGATAGGCTAATATTTTGAAAAGTATGCCCAATGAATGTGTGGGAATCACAAACATCTCACCCTTACCCAACCACACTTATTGGAGGCAAAAAAACTAAATTCCATTGTTCAGTTTGGTTTTTATGCTTCTCGTTGAAATTTTTCTAGTGTTCATGAATGGAATTGGTAAGCAAGATTAAACTTGCCATAACTTGAAAATCAAGGATTCGATGGAAAAAAAATAAGTTCTGTTGGATTCTTTACCTCCAATTACCACTAGAGAAACCATTTCTTGGTTGCTTCATGGACCGAACGGTATATATTTTGACAGTTTTCTAAACTAGGGTTTTGTTAAGTGACGTACAATGAAATTTTTTCACAATAAGTGAAATTTTTAAAAGAAGTGTCAAGTCAGTGCATAGGAATTACATTCATCTCTCCCTTACCCAAACACACATGCAAGAAGTAACAGAACTCAATTTTGTTGCTCAATTTGGTTTTTATGCCTCCAGTTGAAATTTGTTTGGTATCCCTAAATGGCCTTGAGAAGAGAGATAAAACTCCCCATAACTCAAAAACTGAATCTATGATGGAATAACCATTAGTTCCATTGGATTCATGATCCTTAAGGGAGTGTTAAAGTTGAAAGAGATGAAAATCATATTTTTGTAAGAAATGTACTGTTGCTATACTTCAATATTATCTATAGTTTGAATTTGCAATAAAGTACAAGTTTGTTATATTTTTTATGAAAACCCTAAAACTTCAACATCATGAAGGTGTAGAAGAACTTGCATTAAAATTTGTTGGAACTGGTTGAAAATATAAAGTAGCAACAAAATGGTTGTATGTGTTGATGTATTTGTAACTTCGGAATGTATTCATCTGTATATCTTATGTATTGTACCCCGATGTTTATTCCAAGATGTGTTTGTAATGTATTTGAGTCATGTCATGCCCCGATGTTCCTATCTAGAAGTTCTATAATGTAAACAAGTCATGTCATGTCATTGTGGGTAACCCTCCTATTGGTCAAGGGTTAAATTCCCTGTAGTTGTGGGGCCCTAGGGTTATTAGACTATCCTAGAGAAGTCAACCCTAGGTAAGTGATTGTAATTCGGAGCAATAGTCACCACCATTGTGTTACCCTCCTATTGGTCGGAGGAGGCAAAGTCCCCACAAGTTGTGGGGCCCTAGGGTTATTAGACTATCCTAGAGAAGTCAACCCTAGGTAAGTGATTGTAAGTCAGGGCAATAGTCCCCACCATTGTGTTACCCTCCTATTGGTCGGAGGAGGCAAAGTCCCCACAAGTTGTGGGGAACTAGGGTTATTAGACACTGCTAGAGATGTCGGCTCTAGTAAGTAATTGTTAAGTGAGGCCAACATGTTCGAGTGGGTTTCAAGTGAATTAAACAATATAAATAGAGAGTGAGCCTCTCTATTTATCACACACACACTCACTCATTGGAGCGCATGAGTGAGAGGAGAAGTTGTTGGGACAAGAGAGAGACTACTGTTGTCGGGTGATCATCTTTATGTTTTTAGGTTTTAATTTTGGTGCTAATTCTATCTCTGAGGAAGTTGCGGGATTTTATCCTTTATGGTTTCCCCGAGTAAAATTCTTTGTGTCTCTTGTCTGTTGTTTTTTATTGCTGTGCATGTTATTCTCTCAATTAAAGATCCTAAGATAATAATGCTAGCTTGAATGATAAAAATATAACATGGTATCAGAGCTAACCTGAAAAGAAGACATTTTGAAGCTGCAAAATATATGGATTATTAATTTTTCGATCTCTCTTTGCAATCCATCCACAAAATTATGCTAGGCTGACTCTCCATTGAAGGGCACATCTTTCTGTCGAAGCGGAATTTGATTCCAAGCATTTTCAGTTTTCGATGCGGGAAATTAGGGATTTATACAGAAGAGGAATTTTTGAGTGAGCCCAGCATAAGATTTATCTCCTCATAAAAATCAAATTTTAGAGACCTGGATCAATATTTTTGGTTGGGTGAAACTCCGGGAAAGTCAAACCCTAGTCTGATCCCGAGCTAGAAAAACCCTAAATACTAAAACTGCTAAGTTTTGGTACATTCCTATATCCCGATATTGGCGAAGGCTCCAGAGCGGAAAATTTTTGAGGCCGATGATAAAATCTGGATTTACATTGTGTCAAATATTCAGCCTCAGATTCACTATATTCTTGGAGATATGATCCCTCCAAGTTAGGGTTCCAGCCTCTTCCAGAATTCATCCAAAAACAGGACACCTGTGGAGAATTGCTATATATTGGGATACAAAGGTCCAAATTAAATTTCTAAAGATGTTCCAAAAAGAAAACAGATTGTGATTTATTTTTTCCAAATTTCAGACCCAGAAGATGAAACAGTGACATGCGGAATTCTGTACAACTTCACTGTCCTGAACAGTCCTGTAACAGGTCACCTTGGGAAAATGATCATAAGCCCAAATTGGTGAAACCAAATACGATGAAACCTGTGGTGTTGGAACAGGGACATGTGAGGCTACCTCAGTGCAACATTTCAGACATAGAGTAGTATTAATTTCAGATATACCACAGAAATAGTATCAGGAATTTATGCAGAAGAAATTGGAAAACTAGGGCTTCCTGTTATGGGAGCTTCCCTCCACTGTTTTCAGAAAAAGAGTACGTTGGATAGCTTTCCTTGAAGATATATATATTTCTATCCAATCAGATCTGAAAGATTCCAAGTTTTGAAAATTAGGGTTTCTCTGACAAACCCTAGATCAGCTAGCTCAGGAACCAGGACGGACACCTCAAATCAGTAAGATATAATCTATTGCTATTTTCATTTGAGGTTCTCATTTCAAAGTGATCTATCAGATCAGCTTGATGATAAGATTGGTAAAGTTGACAAATTCCAAGCATGGAAGTATATGATCTCTCTGAAGAAAATTAATTGGACATCTACATGAGTAGAGAGGTTCCAGTTCCAGAGGGAGATAAAGCTAAAATCCTGACACCATAAGAACTTGGTCAAGGCCAAGAATATCATTGTTGATTCAATCACGGATCACATTGTACCACAAGTGTCTTCCCTAAAGACACTGAAAGAGATGTTTGACTCCTTGACCAAGCTATGTGAAGAAAAGAACATAAATAGGAATATGAACTTAAGAAACCAATTGAAGAATTTGAAGATCTAGAATGCAGAGACCATGCAGTCATACTTCACAAATCAAAGAACAAATTGAAGCGGTAAAAGAAGAAGTGAAGAATGCATGAGTGGTGATAGCCACCTTGAATGCTCTCCTAGGATTATGAGATTCATTGATGCGAGGAATGTAGGAAGTGATTACTTTCAGTAGACTCTGGGGAGAAGAAGAAGCTCGACTCATAATAAGAGAAGAAAAGATGGAAGCAACTGAAGATCAAGCTCTCACCATTCAAAGAAGATCCCTCAACCAATGAGGAATATGAAGATCTCAACTCTTGAAGAAGCTCTTATCCATCTTAGCATTTGGATAAGAAACGATGCTATTATGAATGTAGAAGACGATGAAGTTGAAGGCTCAAGAAGGAGTCTACCCATGAAACAAATAAAGATAAGTATTCAATTGTCATTTCATGATATTGTTTTATTATGCATTTGTTTATATTCAGTTAATGTATTATGCATGATAGAATGTTTGCATTAATGACAGTATTCTACTAATATGCATGTGATGGGTAAGTAGCTCATGGTGCTATACAACTCTCCATTGCTACTTATCTAGAATGAAACCTCTTTGCTGACATATCGGATTAGTGCACAATCTCAATGTTGTCCTGGTAGAGATGGAAGGCATCTAGAAAATTTTCCATGAGATATGGATGGATGTTGTATTGGCTAAAGTAGTTGCATGATCATATATTTATGCATAATAACTTGCCAATATGAATATTCCTTATGAAATGTTTCTAACCATACAAATGCATTTGACTTGTAGGAAAGATCGCATACATAATCGCCTACAAGCAAAGAAGGATGAGACTTATTCCAAAGAACAAGTGACGACAGTTCAAGATGAAGAATAATATGACGAATGCAACGACATAATTGATGTAGAAACTTCCAGCTATAAAGAAGTAACCAATAAGAAAGGGAAGACCAGTTCAAGAAGAATGATGTCTAGGATGCAGCATCGATACGTGAAGGAAAGTTTGTAGTTCCATCATGTAGTATATGGAAACATTGTGGGATACAAGGCAAGATTCGTAGCATGAGGCTTCTCACGAAAAGAAGGCATATACTATGAAGAGACACTTGCAGCCAGTGGGAGTTGAAACACATACATGATGATCTTGATGAAGATCTTAACCTTTGCTACAAGGTTGAAGATGAAAGTCTATACACTAGATGGATACATAGAATATTAGTAGCATAGGAAGCTACTTGTCACTCCGGTACAGAATGTTTTAGTGCATAGAGTATGGAAGACAGAGGGAGTATTATGCTCCGCTGATGGTTACTATGGGCAGACCCAGGTTTACTTATAATGTACCAACAACACCCCTAACTCACTGGCCCTTTCAGCAATAGACCGCAGAACGGCCTGAAGTCTCACCCGAAGTGATCTTAGATGGGTTGGCTAAAGACTCAAGTGTCCTTAACCAGGTTTTGTAGCATCCTGGTGTCTCGCGGCTCTTCTTAACCAGCGAGATCTTCCTGTGAGTCGCAATTCTCCCTTCCTCGTGGAATCTAACAGAGGGAGGACTCCTATCGCATCGCATCGACTAGGGCGATGTGCAAACTCTCCCTTCCGCAGTTCTCTCTATCTGCGATATCTTGCACCGCAGCTCCTCTGTTGGTGCGATATCGCCTTCTGTCAATGTGATATCTCCTATAGTACGAAACAAAGCGACTCTAAAGGTCCAAAGGGTTTCTCACTTGGGGGAATAACTCGGCTAACCTCCAATAGGGTGTTAAACAACCTTACACGAACTTCACGGTTCAACACACTCACATCGCTATACTTAACTTACTGAATAAGTATACTTGAAGCACTTAACAGAGTGACTGTTACTGTGTGAAACAAGCATTGATGGACTCATAGGCAGACACTTGTTACATTTAAACTCGCCTTTAACTTTCTATAATGCTGTAACTGAATGAGAACATACATACATTTACTAACTAATATACGACATTCATGCAACAGATAACAGATAACAACTAAGTAAAGCACAATCACATGAAATAATCATATAACACACTGATTTTACATGGTCCACTTCCAGGGTAGAAGCTACGTCCACCGGAACTAGTTTATATATTATAACTTGGGAGAGTAAACACAGTTCCGCTGCAACCTCATATGCAGCTGAGATCTTCTGGGTAACTCCGCGCACACCGCCAAGAGCCATTCTCTCTTAGATCTCTTCTCTTCTTATATTGATTCTCTTACAATATACTCTTCCTCTCTCTCTCTCTCTCAATCCCTGTGGATTGTTACATACATACTCTAGGAGTCAGCTACTAGTTACAGTAAGATACTATAGACTGAATAATAGAACCAGAGCTCGGCTCTTCTATAATACAAAGATCTATAAGCTAACAGATCATTGAC
This sequence comes from Pseudotsuga menziesii, assembly GCA_001517045.1. Lineage (NCBI taxonomy): Eukaryota > Viridiplantae > Streptophyta > Pinopsida > Pinales > Pinaceae > Pseudotsuga > Pseudotsuga menziesii. The sequence continues at coordinate 117,190 of LPNX010241855.1, read as the reverse complement.
TATCTGAATAGCTAATGAGCTAACTGACTAACTAGCTAACCTTTTACAATACAAAATACATTTCTTTATAGGTGGCCCGAAGGTCTCGCCATTACATCACTGTGGGCCTCTCCCAATAGTAACCCAAAAACCCTAACTATGACAGTCGGTCTATCTGTACTTGAACTGTCGCTTTCCATCACACCACAGCTTCCTGCAATCTTCCACGCTTCCCGACACTGACCGTGGGTACTGGTGCCGCTTCCTTTTCTGTCCTTTGTCTTCAATACCTTGGCCTCATTGCTCCTTTTCCTTTATGAGGGTAGCTGATCCCTCCTGTCTTCGCCACTGCCTTAAGTGCAGTGGTTGAGATTTATCCTCTCGGCCGCTCAGGTATTATTACCTTTGACTTACTCGTTCCAAAACAGCAGCTTTTACTGTAGCTGCAGGACCCTACTCCAACAGTCCCCTAACACTTACTTGTGGCTCGCCCCTGAGCCACTAATAGCTGGTTTCTCTTGCTGTAGCTTCTCCTTGGCTTCCTGCGAAGTCCTTGTAAATCTCTGTCGAAGTCCTGCAACTTCTTTCTCCATAGCTTCGACACACTCTTGTGCCATTTCAAGCATAGCTTGACTGATGCTTGAGTCTTCTGTAACTCTAGTTAGTAGGTCCCTCATATCTTTCCTTCCATCATTGTCATGCTCTCACTCTTGTCGCTTGCGAGACCTTATATACTCCAATGTTGCTTATAGGTTTTCTTTTTCTTGGGTCAGCAACTCTTGGAAGGATCTTAATCTTTTGAGAATCCTTCCATAGATATCCTTTCCTCTCTATCTAGGTTAGAACTTTTATCACAAATAAAATAGAAATTTGTATCTTCCAGCCTTCTCAACAGTTCATTTAGTCTGGATCCTTCCGTACAAAACTATACAGGCCATGAATTCCATTCCGAGAACAAGCCTTTGTCTGCGTGCTGAATTTCTGCTTCGTTCCTTTCCCAGTTCCTTCTGTTTTTCTGGGTCTTGGATGCCTGTTTCTTGGTACTTTTTTCTTTCCGTGAGATCTTCTGGGAAACTCCACGTGCACAACCATCCAAGTTGTCCTTCTCTTTCTGTTTCTCACTTTTACTTTCCTCCTTTTCCTTTTTCTCTATTCTAAGCTAGACTCCTCTACTATCTGAGCTTGACTCCTCATCCTTGGCATCTGTCTAACCTGTGATGTTCCTATTTTCACAACCTTGGGTGGCGTCATCATAGCAGACATGAGGCCACCACTCTGGAATCATCTCATAATGTCTTCTAAAGGTTCCTCCTCGGATAGAACCCACTCGGTGCAATACTCTGGACGGGCAATGGCTACGAAATTGGGGAAAACTAGCATCTGTAACTGGGGTATCTCTGCACAAGGAAAACTCTGCAACTTGCTCTATAGCTCTCTGAAATTGCCAAAGTAACCCTTCTGTATGGATTATCTTTATATTTATAACCAAGGTGATACTCTATGACTCAACAGTCCTATAGACTAGACCCGTCGGCAGTATTAATTGCATGGACAAGACAACACCCGTCATTTCGATCCTCATTAATTGCTGAAATCCGATCAAATTTCCCTCGAAATGTGTGTGCAAGCACTAGTCTCGTCGAAGATTTTACCAAATATGGAAAAATCATTATACTGTTGCCAAATCTAGGACAATGGATACCTGTCGTATCCGGATTAACTGCTTGTCAAAGGGCGAAGTGACTGGCCCTCTATTCTTTTTCAACACTAGCTACGTGACACGAGGAAACATCACCTTGCTGCGATGCCTCACCGCATCACTTGCGCAAACAACTTACTCAAAAAAAATTATTTTATTTTATTTTTTTATTTTTTTTCCCGCAAGCATCCTATGACTTGCACAAAATGAACCGTCCTTATGCGATTCCTTGTATTTAGAATATTTGTCGTTGTAGACTAAGTCCCGGTGCGATGCCTCCTTTCAACTACATTGGGCATCTGCACTTTCATACACTGTCTAAGTTAGGCCTGAGAGGTGGGGTGGCTATCACTATATATCTTGAGCCTGCTGCCATTAATCAACGTGGGAAGAAGCTCCCCGTTCAGTTTGCTGAGCTAAACGGCACCTCCTTCTGTAACTTGCTGAATCTGATATGGCCCCAACCAATGCGTCTTGAAATTTCCTGGAAACTTAATAAACTTACTGTCATAAAGGAGCAGTAGGTCTCCTGTCTGAAAAGTCTTACTCTTAATGTGCCTGTCATGCCAAGATTTTTCTCGTGCCTTCTGCACTTTCAGATGGAACCCTGCGATGAATATGTCTTCCTCTAAGGCAAGTAGTTGCGCTAGTCTTTCATTCATCGTGTCTGTATCAGCCATCCCAGTGATTTGAGCAATTCTTAAACTGGGAATAATATATTCCATAGGCATAACAGCCTCTTGTCCATACACCAAGCTGAAAGGTGTGTTACTTGTAAGTTTCTTGCATGTAGTCCTATAAGCCCATAATACAGCGTTAACCCTGAGGTCCCAATCATTTATTTGGTTGTTACAAACCTTAGTAAGAGCATTTTCTAGAATCTTGTTAAAGGACTCCACCGTACCATTAGCTTGTGGGTGGTAGGGCGTGCTCTTATGGTGTTGTATCTGGAATTCCTCTGTTAAGGCTTCAATCGTGTGATTCAAAAAATGTGTGCCTTGATCGCTCGTCAAAATTACTGGACATCCAAATCTACTGATGATGCTTTCAAAAATGAACTGTGCAGCTGTAGCAGCATCACAATTCCTTACTGCTTTCGCCTCTTCCCATCTGGTGAGGTATTTTGTTCCTGTGATGATATATCTCGCACCCATTCATTTTCCTGGTGGGTTGATAGGACCCACAAAATCTATAGCCCATTTGTCAAATGTGCGCAGTGTGATCTGTGGTCGCAGCGGCATTTCATCTCTTCGTGAAGGTTTTCCTACCCTTTGGCAGATATCGCAGCATCTGCAAAACTCCTTAGTATCTTTGTGTAAAGTAGGCCACCATAATTCTGCAGCTAAGATTTTCTGAATAGTCGGCTTTCCTGTGAAATGACCTCCTATGGCACCTGAGTGTGCTTCTCTGATAATGGCCTCTTTCTCATGCGGCATAATGCATCTGCGCAGGACTTCATTTGGACCTAACTTGTATAAATGCCCTGCGATCAATGTGAAGTCTGATGTTTTAACAACTAGTTGTTTCTTTTGATGCTTAGTAAACTCAACAGGTGCCCATCTTGTGGTGAGAAAGTGAATGATATCAGCGTAGTACTCATCTGCGATCTGAATAGCAAACAATTGCACATCTGGAAAATTGTCCTCTAGGTTACTTGGTTCTTCTCCTGAGTCTATCCGCGACAGATGATCAGGTCTGGCATTTAATCTTCATAGTTTTACCATGATTTCAAAACCATACTCCTGAAATAGGAGTAACCATCTACAGATTCTTCCCCCTAACACTGGCTTATTGACCAAGTACTTTAAAGCGAAATGGTCAGTAAACATCTTGAATGAGGCACCCAACAGGTAGTGCCTAAACTTCTGTAGAGCATACACCATAGCTAAACCTTCTCTCTCTATAGTGGTGTAGTTCTTTTCTACAGTGGATAGCTTTCTGCTTGAGTATGCGATAGGGTGATCAATACCCCCTTCTCCTGGCTGGGTTAAGACGATCCCCAGTGCGATGCCAGATGCATCCACATGTACATGAAATGGCTTGGTCCAGTCTAGAAATACTAAGATGGGTGCTATAACCATCTTCTCTTTAAGAGTGTCTAGACTTTTCTGGCATTCCTCATTCCATAGGAATTTGGCGTCTTTCTTTAACACCTTTTCCATCGGTGCTGTGATCTTTGCATAACCCTTGATGAACTTTCTATAGTACCCGGTATGACCAAGTACTGTCCTTAATTGCTTGACTGAGTTGGGTGCTAGAAGATTTACAATGATGGCAATCTTTGTAGGATCTACCATAAAGCCTTGTCTGCAAACAATATGACCCAACAAAATACCAAATGGCGCACAAAATATACATTTTTTCAAGTTCAGAGAAATCTGGTACTACCTACATTTCTCTAACATCAGTCTTAAATCTCCTATGTGCTTGTCGATTAATCCAAATACAGACCAGTCATCAAAATAAACCTCTAGGAATTTATGGATGTATTCTTTAAATACAGCAACTACTACTCTTGAAAAGATAGTTGGTGCATTTTTAAGACCAAAGGGCATTATCGTATACTGGAATGAGCCCCATTCTGTCACAAAAGTGGTCTTATATCGATCTTCTGGATGGATTCTGATCTGGTGATAGCCTGAAAATCCATCAGTGAAGGAGTAGACCTCCTATCCTCCCACATTGTCTAACACTTCATCAGTAAACGGTGTCAAGAATGGGTCATGAAGTGATGCATCATTGAGTTTACGCAGATCGACACAAATTCTGATTTCTCCTTTGGTTTTCTTTTCTTGCACGACCATGGGACTAACCCATTCGCTTTCTTCTACGGGCTCAATGATTCCTGCTGTTAGCATCTTATCGATCTCATCCTTAACTTTTTCTTTATACCATGGATTTAATCTGTATGGACGTTGTTTGACTGGCCTAGCATCCTCTTTCAATGGTATCCTCATTACTCCTAGATCTCCTACTATTCCCTTCATTTTTGTAAACTTAGTGGGGAATAAGTCCTGATAGTCATGTAACAGATATGCAATGTGTGCTACCATTTCATCATCCCAATAGTCTCCAATAGAGGCAATCTTTGGTTCTGTGTCTGTGCCAATATTGATCTTTTTAATCTTGATGGGGTCTGTGATAGCTGGAATCTGTAGCTTCGGTCCATCAACATCGCAAGTCCCTTCTAACTCCGGAATGTTGATGCTGCGAGGATCCTCATCCTCATCCTCTGGTTCTGCTGCGAAGTTATAGCACTCGAGGGCATCTTCTAACTAGATGGCCCACTCGGGTTGAGTATGTACTGATAAGGTACAGTCCTCAAATATCTTAGTCTTTATGATGTCTAGAGCCTGATCGATACTTGGATACTCAGATTCAAAAGCGAAAGTGAGTTCAAAGCTATCTATCATAAGTGGCCATGTAATGGTTCCTCTGTGCAACTCAGTCTCAGTGTACCAGTTCTTTGGAATTTGGTCTAAAGTATGAATGAATAGGTGAACCCATTCATCCTTTGGAATTTCTGACCAATTCTGTTCACACATTTCAATATGTGACCTGGGGTCACTTTCTCCTGTGTACCTATGTTGTAGATACTCCTCGTTATTAGAAAACCTGATTGCCATCAATCTCTTGAAGTCATCCCAGGAGGCGATATGTTCTCTATGTTCCTGCCACCATCTTGCAGGTGTGGCTCTTACTGCAAGGTCAATGACTGACATCCTTTTCTCCTAAGGGATTTCTCGTTCAAACTGCTTTAAAAAAATCATTGACGTCTGCTAAGCCATAAAATGATGGAGTATCCTTAATCTCTGTGTCGATCCATCGCAATGACTTAGTCATAAATGCACATCTGTGAGCTGAGATTTTGTAAAGTCTGTTCTACCAGCTCTCTAGGCCAACATCTGAGTCTAATGCGCATGAGCTGTCGCATTGCCAACTAATGTTCCCTTCTACGGTTGGATTGATGTAGTCGCTCTGATGGCCGTCATCTGATAGAGGCTCTCCATATTACGTGCCTCATCCTCTGCTCGAATAGGTTCAATATATCTGGGACCCTGAAAAGGATCCAATGGTGCGATGACCCGAATCTGATTGTCCTCTAAGGTCATCTGTCTCTTCTTTAAATCGATAACAGCCATGTTACCAATTGCCCAATCAATACCTAGTAGCACTGGGTATGGTCTACTATCACCAATGATTTCTATAACTTCAAATTCCGCAAAGCTACGAACTCCGTCAATGTCAACTGGAACCTACGGTAATCGACCCAGTGGCGATACCCACTGCTGATTGGCTAGTCTCAAATGGATAGGTGATCTGCCTAACTTAGGGCTACCCATCTGTTCCCATGTCTGTTTAGTCAGAACATTTACCTCTGATCCTAAATCTAGGATTACCTCATCCATTTCAAATTCTCCAACTTGTGCTGTGATTCGCATCTCTCTTCCTGTTGTTGTATATCCCATAATATTATGAACAGCACGCTGTGCACTGCTCACAGAAGAAGATGGATGACACTGATCTATGATGCACTGAAGCTCTCCGATATCTTTCTCATTTCTCACGAGTTGTAAGCAACTCCATAGGAAGGATTGCACACTTCCTGTTGACTCATCCTCGTCGCACCTTCCCGATGTGGTAGCCTGCGATATCTGAACAGGGCTAATGCCACATGGTGTTTGCTGTGGTATGCCCCTAGATGGTTGTACCTGCGATCCTGATTGCGTAGGGTCATTAAAGAAAGTTTTAGCTTTCTGAAATGTCTCATTATTCTTCTGCAGGTTGAGTGGTGTTGATTTAGTAGTGGCTTTGCGCACCCACTCCGGACCTGTGTTCTTTTCAGTATCCAGCAATGTCCCACTGGTGGAAGCACCACTGTGAGTCATAATGTTGACTCTTAGTTTTGGCTCCTTCTGCTCAGCACCAATAAGCTGAATTTTCTGGTGTGCTGCTGGCTTAGGTTCCCTAATATTTTCTATCAAGGTAGGACATTCTTCTATAGCGTGATCGTAAGATTTGCAATAGTTACATGTGGTAGTAGGGCTCTGGAAATCCCTATCATAATGTCTTATAACTCCACATTTGTAACAAGTGATCGGTCCATGACCACGGCCAAAGCCTCCTCCATGGCCTCATCCTCTGAATCCTCATCCTCGGCCAACATGAGCCAGTTCCTGTTGTGGTCCTGCTGCTGGACCTGGTGTCTCTGATTGCACTCTGTATAAGTCATGTTTTCTCTCGACCATGAGATCATAAGCTCTACAATTATGTTCATCATGTCCTACGGACTTACAGAAGTTACAATATAAGTTCTTAGGTGTCTGTACATACTTCTGAAGTAAAGGGCATTGTTGAGGTGGGTGTCCTCTTGTTCTGCATATTTCACACCACAACCCTTGCATTTGTGCTAAGGGGTTAACAGCCCCGCTTGCTAGATATTCAACAAATAATGGATAGTTATCTTTAGTATGGCCTTGTGCTTTACACTTTATACACCATATTTCTTATGCAATCTCTTTTCCTTTCTTAATCTCATGCATCTGTAAGGTGAGATTAGCTAACTAGTTCTACAGGTTTGTCATACCTGTACTGGTCTCAGCTAGAGGTGATGCCTCTAGTTTCATTGCCATCTCCAATGCGCCATCCTGCATCTAGAGTTTCTGCTGCATTAGTGGCAGTCTGATGTGGGGGAGCAGTGCTGCAATAAACCATTCCTTGTGCTGCTCCGGCGCAAACTCAAAGCTAACTTGCTCTATAAGGGCTTTGAATTTCTGATCAAAGTCCCATACTGACTCTGTAGGTGACTGTTTAATTTCTTTGAGCTCTGTAATGCATTGTGACTCAGACTTAGGTTTCTTAAATTCTTTGATCATGGTAGTCTTGACCTGTACGAGCGTTCTAGGTACCAGTGAGGTATACTTCATATACCATGTTAAGGCTCGTTCCCTAAGTGTGGTGACCAACTGTACAATTTTAATATTATCATCTTGGAGCCCTTTAATGGTCCACACGACTTCACATAGAAACCAATGCTGCTCTAGGTCTTCTGCCCCTGTACCCTTAAAGGTAGGTAGCTTCATATCATCCCCCATTCTATTTCTACATGGTGGATGCTGATTTGCTGTGTTACTACCACTCGGTAGTATGTATTGTATGTGAGCTACTAGATGGAGTTCCTACGGGATTATTCTGAGTCCTGATTGATTTATGTGGGGTGTAAGAATGGTAAGGGATACCCCCTTCTGTTCTTTTTGTATTACTGTGACTCTGTTCTCTAGTATTGTCTGAAATGTTTTCAAAGACAGAAGATCTGAAATCTACTTTATATTTCTTTCCACTATGTGTACGTCCAAGTTCATCAAAGTCACTCTCAAACTCTTGTGACATTACACTTACTGAACTTATACATCTGAATATATATCGAGTACTCCTTTTTCATGTAATAGCATCTTAACGGACAACTTTAAAGAGTTCAGGTACTTACTACGATATCCTTTGAATAAGTACCACTCGGCTTCGCTGAAGCTTTTCCTTTGTTTGACTACAAACTCTATGATGAAGCCTTCTAGAACACTCGCTAACCTCCAACAGGGTGTTAAACAACCTTACACGAACTTCACAGTTCAACACACTCACATCGCTATACTTAACTTACTGAACAAGTATACTTGAAGCACTTAACAGAGTGATTGTTACTGTGTGAAACAAGCACTGATGGACTCATAGGCAGACACTTGTTACATTTAAACTCGCCTTTAACTTTCTATAATGTTGTAACTGAATGAGAACATACAGACATTTACTAACTGATATACGGAATTCATGCAACAGATAACAGATAACAACTAAGTAAAGCACAATCACATGAAATAATCATATAACACACTGATTTTATATATCCACGGGAACTGGTTTATATATTATAACTTGGGAGAGTAAACACAGTTCTGCTGCAACCTCATATGCAACTAAGATCTTCTAGGTAAATCCGCGCACACCACCAGGAGCCCTTCTCTCTTAGATCTCTTCTCTTCTTATATTGATTCTCTTACAATATACTCTTCCTCTCTCTCTCTCTCAATCCCTGTGGATTGTTACATACATACTCTAGGAGTCATCTACTGGTTACAGTAAGATACTACAGACGGAATAACAGAACCAGAGCTCGGCTCTTCTATAATACAAAGATCTATAAGCTAACAGATCATCGACTATCTGAATAGCTAATGAGCTAACTGACTAACTAGCTAACCTTTTACAATACAAAATACATCCCTTTATAGGCGGCCCGAAGGTCTCACCATTACAACACTGTGGGCCTCTCCCAATAGTAACCCAAAAACCCTAACCGTGACAGTCGGTCTATCTATACTCAAACTGCCGCTTTCCATCACACCACAGCTTCCTGCAGTCTTCCACGCTTCCCGGCGCTGATCATGGGTACTGGCGCCGCTTCCTTTTCTGTCCTTTGTCTTCAATACCTCGGCCTCATTGCTCCTTTTCCTTTATGAGGGTAGCTGAGCCCTCCTGTCTTCATCGTTTCCTTAAGTGCAGTGGTTGAGCTTTCTCCTCTTAGTCACTCAGGTACTGTTAACTTTGACTTACTTGTTCCAAAACAACAGCTTTTCCTGTAGCTGCGGGACCCTACTCCAACATCCACTTCAGAGGAAGTGACTACAGAATATCTTGAGGTTCGACATGGTACGACAGGATGGATAGATTACTGATGACTCTAGGCTTTACTGAGAGTAAAGTGGATTCCAACCTTTGCTTCAAGGTTGAAGGCGGAAGACCAGTGAGGCTCCTTTTATGTGTTGATGTACTATTTTCTAGGCATGGAGGTGTCGCAGAATGCAGATGGAATCTTCCTCGGACAAGGGGAGTATGCAGTAGAGATCCTAAAGAGGTTGAAGATGATGAACTGTAAGGCCATGATGACACCTATGGAATCGAACCTGAAGCTTTTGAGTGTTTCTTCACCAGAGACGGTTGATGCTACGATGTATCATCAAATGATTGGGTCCTTGATGTACCTGACGAATACGAGACCAGATATTTGCTTTGCTGTGAACACATTGAGACATGTTCACCTGATGGTTGCAAATCATGCAGTGAGGTACTTGAAGGGTACAGTTGAGTATGGGATCAAGTATGAGGTGATTCAGAAGATCAACCTGGAGGGTTGTGTTGATTCATATTGGGCAGGTAGTGCCATCAATAGGAAGAGCACTTCAGGGTGTTGCTTCAGTATGGGATCAGGTGTGATCTCTTGGTTTAGCAAGAATCAATCCTGTGTGGCACTGAGTACAGCTGAAGCATAGTATGTCACAGCTTATTCAGCTAGTTGTGAGGTAGTATGGTTTAGGAAGCTAATGTCTAATTTATTTGATCTCCATATGGATTCTACTTACGACAACCAGAGTTGTGTGACGTTGTCGAAGAACTCAGTGTTCCATGACAAGTCGAAGCATATCAAGATAAAGTATCACTATATCAGGGATATGGTGCATAGGGGAGCAGTGAAGCTCCGGGATGTTGCGACGGACGAATAGATAGCTGATGTGTTGACAAAACCATTGGCTAGGGTGAAGTTTGAGTACTTTAGGGAGAATCTTGGTGTTCTCCAGATCGAGGTTCCCTCCAAAGGGAAGTGATGAGTCCATGAGCCATTCTGACATGGTGAGAGGATTGGTTCCTTCCATGGTTATATTTAAGGGATGAGCCATTCTATCATGGTGAGAGGATTGGTTCCTTCCATGGTCAAATGTAAGTGCTGAGCCATTCTGTCATGGTGAGATGATCGGTTCCTTCCATGTCAGATATGAGTGCTGAGCCATTCTGATATGACTGTAGGATTGGTTCCTACACGATCAGATATAAGGGCTATTTCCATTCTTTTAATGGAGATGCTTGGTGAGGTACCATGAAAACTCAGTATGGGACTGAGGGTCGTTCTGATATGACTATGAGATGTGTTCTCACATGATTAGATGTGAGTGCTATCCATTCTAACGAGTAGGTCAGAAGTAAGGGCTACTGCCATTCTCTAGGAGAATGGAGGCACCTGGTCAGTTACCAGCTAGCTCAGTCTGCGACTGGGGGCCATTTTGATGTGACTGTAGGATTGGTTCCTACAAGATCAGATGTGAGTGCATTCCTTTCTAACGAGTAGGTCAGATGTGAGTGTTGTCCATTCTGATGAGTAGGTCAGATGTAAGGGCTACTACCATTCTTTGGGAGAATGGAGGCACCTGGTCAGTTACCAGGTAGCTCAGTCTGGGACTGGGGGCCATTTTGATGTGACTGTAGGATTGGTTCCTACAAGATCAGATGTGAGTGCATGCCTTTCTGATGAGTAGCTTAGATGTGAGTTTTGTGTCTTTCTGAAGAGTAGGTCAGATGTAAGTGTTGAGCCTTTTCACAGATGATATTAGTTGTGTCCTATCATGTTGGTGAATGTGAGTGCTGGGACTTTCTAATGTGATTATAGGATTAGTTCCTATATGATTAGATGTGAGTGTTGGGCATGCCTTTCTAATGAGTAGGTTAGATGTAAGTGTTGGGTGGGCCATTCTGACTTGGTGTCAAATATAAGCGTTGAAGAAGACCTACATGGAGGCTAGGCCTACAACCAGCATGAAAAAGGGCTGGCTCTGTAGAACTTCCTGTAATGAGAAGAATCATGAGATAGCACTTGTGGTATTGATCCAGATCAAGTGAGGATCTATATCAAGTGATGATGACTCAGTAGTGATGATCCAGGTCGAGTGATGATCCAGATCCAGTGATGATGTCCAGTGATGATCCAGATCCAGTGATGATGTCCAGCGATGATCCAGATCAAGTGATGATCCAGATCCAGTGATGATCCAGATCCAGTGATGATCTATATCCAGTGATGATCCAGATCAAGTGATGATCCAGATCCAATGATGATCCAAATCCAATGATGATGATCCAGATTGAGTGATGATCTAGATCCAGTGATGATGATCCAGATCGAGTGATGATCTAGATCCAATGATGATGATCCATATCCAGATGAAGATGAATTGAAGATGAAGATGATGAAAACTCAATGATGATCTAGATCATACAAAGAAGAAGACTTGTGCTGATAAATTGTGTTGAGAGAATACCTTCCTAGTTAAGAGGGAGTGTTGATGTATTTGTAACTTCGAAATGTATTCATTTGTATATCTTATGTATTGTACCCCGATGTTTATTCCAGGATGTGTCTGTAATGTATTTGAGTCATGTCATGCCCCGATGTTCCTATCGGGAGGTTCTATAATGTAAACAAGTCATGTCAAGTCATTGAGGGTAACCCTCCTATTGGTTAAGGGTTAAATTCCCCGCAGTTGTGGGGCCCTAGGGTTATTAGACTATCCTAGAGAATTCAACCCTAGGTAAGTGATTATAAGTTAGGGAAATAGTCCCCAACATTGTGTTACCCTCCTATTGGTCAGAGGAGGCAAATTCCCCACAAGTTGTGGGGCACTAGGGTTATTAGACACTCCTAGAGATGTCGGCTCTAGTAAGTAATTTTTAAGTGAGGCTGACATGTTGGAGTGGGTTTCAAGTGAACGAAAGAATATAAATAGAGAGTCAGCCTCTCTATTTATCACACACACACACACACACTCATTGGCCCTGCATGAGTGAGAGGAGAATTTGCTGGGACAATAGAGAGACTACTGCTATTAGGAGATCATGTTTATGTTTTCAGGTTTTACTTTTGGTGTTGATTCTATCTCTGAGGAAGTTGCGGGGTTTTCTCCTTTATGGTTTCCCCGAGGAAAATTATTTGTGTCTCTTGTGTCTTGTGTTTTATTATTGTGCATGTTATTCTCTAAGTTAAAGATCCTAAGATCATAATGCTAGATTGAATGATAAAAATCTAACAGTATGATCCAGAACAAAATTACAAATGGTTCCACACCATCCTTGTAACAATAAAACAGGAATTCAAGAATCCTCTAATTTTTCACCTGTCACAACCAACTGAAGAATGGATAGACAGTAAACAGTGTAGACCTCTAATATTACACAAAACTAAATTTTTATATTGGGTTGAGAGAGTGACCATTACCTACTTTTTAATATAACTTAACTGTAGTTTTACACCAAATTTTGTACAAAACCCAAAAATAATGGTCTCACTTTCTGGATGAATAAAATTCATCCATTGTTTACAACTATTAGCATAGTACCATTTATCCTTATATCCTTTGTTAGAGGCCATATGTCTTGTTTAGAGGCTATAATTCATTTGTAACTTAATAATGTTATACTTATTTACACTTTAATTTTCAAACGTTGACAATCGGACAAGTTGGGATGTGGAAGGCAAGTGTCAATTAAAATCTCATGATAATGTATGTTTACTATGTTTTCGTTAATACCATAAATTACATAATGTCATGGTTGAGTGGATGTGCTCCATCAACAACAAAATCCAGGTATCCATGAACATCTATCAATCTATCTTCGAGACTCTTTAGAGTTGCTGATTTTCCACTCAACTATTGTGTATAAAAAAATCAATTCATTTTTTCGCGAAACAAAATTAACAAGAAGTAGCAGTCACTAGAATTTGTAACAAACAACAAGTCCAATTGAGAGAATAATAAAACCTTTGTTGCTAGAGTATTGATAGTTTTGTCCTTGATGTCCCTTAGCAAGTGCTCCACACCTGCAATGCAAAGAGTATCAAAGTTCTATAAAACTAGATATAGCATGAATAATGTTACTATTTAGAATTTCACCATAAAGATGATAGTTTGTATGTGGACCATATAATAGGGGAGTAAATCATGTATGTGTAAACAACCTAAATCACCTGGTTCATATTGCAAGCCTATATCCATCTTAATCTTGGATCTATTAAACACCTAGAGGGACAAAAAATATTTGAGATGCAAATCTGTCAATTTTCATAGGATCTGAAGTTAAGATGGAAGAGTTACTTATAATAATCCATTTGAGCAGTCATAATTTGAACATTATTGGATTTCTAAAGATATTATCCAATCAGTTTACATACAATATTGCTTGAATTCAATTGGGTATAGCATGGGTGGTCAAAAGGAATGGTTGTTATCCTCCCCACCCAGGTTGAATTCCCGCAAGTGACATGTTGAGATCTAAACTAAGTATATTGTAATGGCCTTGATCCCTATGTTGACAAAGCCTTGAGTTTATATAGAATCTAGTTTACCCTAGGTACAATTATCAAAATGAGGGGAAGTACCAAGCATGTTTTCCCAAGGTATGCATTTCATTGAAAAAATATGTACAGCATTGCTTGAAGAAAGAAGAGACGGAGAAAGAACATTTGAAAACAAATCAGATAGCATACTATGCACACCATATTTTATATACATTGCTAATGAAGCCCCAACTCTACATCAGCTAGAACTGCCATATTCCATGTGAAGAAAAGTGTTGTAGCCAAATTAATTCCATAAGGAAAATGTGGTAGCAATATAGAAAAGAGAAGAAAGAACTAGATAGCACACCTATTTCCTCAACTTCATGAGAACAAATTTCATACTGCACATGCACAAACACCTTCTGGTTTTTTTGAGTTGCATCATGCAAGTGTAGCATTTACATTTCCTCAATAATCCAACTCTTCCTCTCTAATACTTGGTGAGTCAGTGACTATACCTTAAGAAGGTTTTCATCTGCTCCTTTCTGGGTTTCATTTCTTTTGGAGGAACAATGTTGTACAAGTAAACTGTATGTTCCCTACACAATCAAATTTTAAAAATAATACTAGAAACCAATTTTTTGTTTTTTTCTTGTGATTATCTTTCTGGCTATTGGATGGATTTTTTTTAACTTATTTGTTGCTTAAGTGATTGTTTAAGATGTCACTCTATATAAAAACCTCCAAATTCAAAAACGTTCTTCATAAAATAGGGTATGAACCATGTGAAAAATACTCCAAAGGGATGATGTTGCTAGAAGACAAGTCCTACAGGGCTAAAATGTCAAACCACAACCATTAGATCCATCAAAACATCTCCAAAGGTCTGATAGAGTGTGATGGAAGGGCTATTTTAAGGTTTTTATCCACTAAGATATGCTTAGAATTGTTGTTTCCATGACCTCAAGACTTCCCACATTCAAAGTTTGGGGTTGCATACTGTTGCTCTATGGCACAAAATGCACCCATATCTACAATGTGGATGATAGAAGGATTAAACAAGTAAGTGTATGTCTACATTTCATGTTTAGGATTGTTTATACATGTTTTACACGTGAATTTTTTGAAGAGATAATGAATAGGGTTGCAAAATGCCTATTATCTACCCATAATTAACTTAGAAGTGCCCAAATATTTTTTTATGGTTGTTTACACTCTCCTGTCTATCAAACATTGCCTTTTGAAGTCTGAAATTTACCCATATTTTCATTTTAGCCTTTACTTCATTTTATACCTTGTTTCATGACAAAAGAAAGTGCCCATAATGTTGTTTGAAAGGGAGATTGGATCTAGAACATGCCCAAACCGCTAATTAGATGTTGCATGGGGTATGAAATTCAACCAAAATGCTGGTAAATCACCCAGAATTACTTATTTACCATGGATCTACCCCATTCATGACCATCTTTGAAAATAAGGTCCTTTTGTTGCTTGTCATTGTTGTTATAAGGGTGTAAAAGGC
>LPNX010241855.1:51071-96074 GCA_001517045.1 Pseudotsuga menziesii | reverse complement strand
GGACTTACCTAATGACTTGACAAGACTTGTTTACATTAATAATCCTCCCGATCGGAACATCGGGGCATGACCACATGACTCAAATGCATAATAGAAACATCTCAGAATAAACATCGGGTTACAATATATGAAATACATAGAAGAATACATTCCGAAGTTACATATACATCAACCAAAGATACCAAAACTACCCAACCAGCATAGATCCATCTAAAAGGGGATCTACCAAGCACCGAGAGGGATCAAATTCATCAAGCTGCAAACCCCTTTTTAGAGTAGAAATGTTGAGGAAATGTGTAATCCAATATTTATGGTTTTAGTTTATCTTGTTTTATATATATGTAATTCTAAATAATTTAAATTTTATTTAAGAGGACATGTTATTTTTAATAATATTTTCTTATTTTTTATAAAGGACATGTATCAACTCTAGGATGAGCATGGAAGGAGTTACACATCTCTCCCCTACTGGGTTGTAGAATGCACCTATACGGTGCAAAAATTACGACAAAGTTGTTTCAGGCACAAATATGCCCAGGAATTACACCCAACATTAAAGATTTGGGGCTATTTAGGGTTAGTTAATGGCATAACAGTCCCCAAATGTGCTTAGAGAGTCAAAAATATTCATGGTTGTGGTTTGATGTTATTTTAGGAATATTAGGGGTTGAGGTATGCTCAAATTTAATGGACCCTATTCAACACTACTTTTCACAAATTTATCATGAATAATAACCCTAAACCCCTCTACACTACTAGTACAACCTTTCTCATGACTCAAACATTGATCTTTTTAGGCTTGCTTATGGCTGCTACTTGGGAGAGTGGCCTAAAATAATTCCCATATTTGAAAGAGGAGGTTGTTTGAGGGCTCAAAAGCAACAAAAATTACTATTGGGAATGTTTTCATCCTTCTTAATTGCCAAGATGTTGAATTTAAATTTGTTGTCACCATATATCTTGCTCAAAATAGTTACAATAACAATTATTGATAAATGTGGATATTATGAAACTAGTTCCATACTTCAATAGGAAAATATTAAGTTCCAAGGATTGCAACTCTTTATTTTTCCTTGTCATGTCTCTTTACAAGGGAAATAGGAGCTCGGAAACTCTGGTTTAATGGAGCTTTTAATTTTCAAGTAAATTTATTGTGAGATGAGCAAAAAAATTGCAAATGAAAATGGACCACCAAAAACTACAATGCAGTATATACTTCAAACAATCACGAAAGTATTCAAATAACAGTATATGGGAAAAACATTGTTAACACTCAATTAAAATTTGGTTATGAGTGTTCCTCACGTTCTTCGTCCCCGTCGAGAAGTGTTGACAAGGAAGCAAAAGGAGTTGATGGCATACACAGGGTAATGCTCGGCAGTGAGATAGTTTGTCAATCAGGGAAGCAGAGCTAAGAGGAAATGTTGGATGCATTGGAGGCGTTAAAGAAGAGTCTCAATAGAAAGGTGAAGATGAACGAGGGGAATATCAACAACATCGATCCATTTCGCATGGAGAACCTGCGCGAACAAAAGCCGCTTTTTAGCCTTGCGAAATAGTTTAAAGCTCGGAAGCATCCAACGATTAAGATTGGAGGCCAAGGAGATCTGTGGCTAAGAGCCATTTCGCATCCCAAAATTACAAGGAAGAAGATGCAAATGTGGAGTGTGAAAAGAAGTACGGGCCATTTTGATCGACGGTGCTTGTGTGCGCAAAGGCAGATCAGCGGCTATAATTCATTTTGCAATCTGGAGTAGCACAGGAGGAAACAAAACCTCACTACGCGAAGAGTGGTGGAGTCCGCTCAGATCGACGGTTGTGAAGGAAGTCGATCCTGATCAATGGTCCAGCTACATACTCGCGAAGTAAGAGCAGGTGTGGCACTGAGAACCCCATAGATATACGTTATGAGATCGTGAAGGGAAAATCTATGGTGTGAGACGCTCGGGAGATGTGCAAAATTTCTATCATGTAAAAATCTATAAAGAGGCCCACACGAAGTTGCAAAGATTTTTTTTTCTGAAACCTTGAAGCTGTCGAATATCCAAGCCACATCCAGAGCGCCATCCCAAACTAGCCAGGGGACCGTGCTACAGAACAAGGTAGGCCCGTGATACTCCCTCAGTATTATTTGAAAATTGACTCAAAGGGAGTTTGGTCCAGAAAATGCTTGATGACAGAGATAAAGAGATACAGACTTTGAAAAAGAAGTTAAGAATACCGGGCACCTAGCTCGCTCAAGCGGATGAATTAGCCGACTTCCAAAGGGAGAAAGAGGCATTGAATTTCGAGCTAATTGATTGCAGGGCTAAGCTACTGAAGATCAAAGAAAAGGGGAGGCAATGGGAGGCAGATATCCAGCTCCTGAGGAATAGCGAAGCAGAGTTAAAAGATAGAATAGCAATGAAGGAAAGTGAGCTTTAGAGCAGGAACACAGAGAAGGCAATTCAGTCCACAGGTATGAATGGAGAAGTAGACACCAGCTCCCTCTCCAAATCAATGTCCCAAATAGTCCTAAAAGATACCGATCTCATTAAACTAAAGCAGCAGGTCGAAGAATTGGAAAAGGAAAGAGTCAAAGAGAAACAGGGTAGAGAAAGGGCCAAAGAGAAGTGTCGAGAACTGACTCAACAAAATGATAAGTTGAGCCATCAAGTGATCGGAAAACTTTCCTTGCAAGGCACGAAGCATATGATATGGGACCAAATCATCATAGAAGCCAACAAGTTTCGACCATATCTCGATGTTATTGAAGACCTGGAATTTGCTATGAGACAAGCTAGAAAACAAGTCCAGATAGTAGCAGCTGAAGTGAACAAAAAACCTTTAGAGACTGCAGAGAGTGCCATAACCTTCCTAAGCTCCTTGTCAAACGAGGCTACTAACAAATACACTCTTCAAAACAGGGTCGTCATTGTCTCTGAAGCCAGAAAGGTGATAGCCAAACACAGGATGATGGAGACAGTACAGGCCAAAATAGAGGTTACTGAGCACAAATTCCGAGAGGTCGTCACACTGTTCAGACCATTGACAAGCAAGGGGATCCCCTTTTTCTGGGAAGATATGGGTCCTTTAATGTCTCAGAAGGATTATAAGGAATTCCTAGTGCACTTTCGATTGGATCACAGCAAATTTGGGGATATGCAACAAGCGTTGTCGGGGAAGGTCATTTTTTACAATTTGGATAGTGATTTCAAGTTATGGTTCAACTTTAAAGCCACGTGCTTCAAGGTCCCCAGGGCCTCATACCTGGAAGCAATGGAGCTCAAGCCACAATATTATGACATGGTTGTTGCGCCCCTACCTGGTCCCGATGCATGGAGGATCATCCGCCAATATGGGTTAGCCAAACTAAAAGCACACCAGTAGAGGTAATGATGATAGTACACGAGATATTTTCCAAGTGTTGCACGCCCTCCCTAATGGCCATTTCTCTCAAAGGGGTCTGTACAGTCATCATCCGCCTAACAGGAGTATGGGATGCTCTCTTTCCTTTTGCTTCATGTGTCCCACATTTCATTTTCTAGCCATTTCATACAAGCCGCATCCAATATGCCACCTAAGAGGCTGTTAGAATGATGTCCTTCTGTTGTAACGAATTTTGATTCCTAGATGTCGGTCTGAGGAATCCTACTACTATAAATATACCTCCTGAAGAAGGAGAAGGAGTTGAAACCATTGTAATCTTGTTGTGTGTTTTTTTCAAGATAATTTTAATATAATTGTAGAGCCGAGATCGGCATTTTTCATACAGGGATTCATGTGTTGTTTTCACTTACAGTCTGTTATTTCCTTTCTTATGTGACTGTTATTCCAGTTTTCCTTTCCATTTTGCTTTCTTTCATATCTGAGACTTAGGGTATAGCAGCTCAGAATTCATACTTGTTATGCTCCGTTTGTTGTTTCGGGTATTCACCAAAGTTTCTTCTAAAGTTAATATAGAATTCATTTCTTACAATGCTCTGTGTTGATTGTCTTTTCATGTTCCTCCTTTCCACCAAATAATTATAAATCAAATGTGATCGAATGGCTACCTTTTCCATGTGTTGAAATCGTTTGCATTTAAGTTCTGATTATTTTTGTTGTGTATCTTGACTCCATCGCCCAATGGTGCTGTGTTTTGTTTCGATCAATTTTACAAAAAAATTATAGTTTAATTTGTATGTATATCTGGAATTGTTAATATTTGGTGAGAGATCCCTCTCGGAAGAGTAGAAGGCTAGTTATCTCTTCGAAAGTGGTTCTGCTATTACCTGGGAGCCAGCCTTTAGCAACCTTTGGTTCAATTCCGGTGCTAGAAAACTGGCGCCGTTTCCAGGGACGAGATTGAATATCATCCCTAGGAATAACGACAAAGATTCAGAAGATAAAGGGTTTCTGTGGGAAAACAGGGATTCTTACGTGTGAAGAAGGTTGTATCATTTTCCCTGGCGACTCCACCAAAATATTCTAGGAGGCGATTCCACTGAGGAGACCAGTGATCATAAAGACTAGATTTTAGGGGACAGACAGAAATTTCTGAATTTGCTAAAAGGTGGCACATTTTTCCTGGCGACTCCAAGCCTGCCTCGACCATTATCACACTAGATATCCTAGCTCCCCGAAAGATCCACATGAGAGGTAACTCTGATACCGAAACTTTGCTCAGTGTGGATAATCCAGAAAAGATACTTAGAAATAGTAATAAGGAGAAATTAGGTTCTCTGTTGTTTGATACTTCATCATCTCAGGCCTTGTACAGCTTAGCTGAACCCGAGTGGGGGGTTCAGGATGAAAGGCTGCTAACCAAATCTAAGTCTGATTCCAACCTAAAAAAGGTTGGGGTAAAACCTAATATGATGTGATCCTATCTGCTTGACTCTTTGTGGCTGAATCTAGAAACCCCACCCAAACCTAAAGAGATAGCCTCTGTCTTTCAGAACACTCGAGAGCCCAATCCCCCGTTCGTTCCTAGCCGAACTGCCTCGATGGCTACTGCTAGATTCACCCCATGAGCCCTACCTCTGATCCTACATGACCTCCCCATGAATTATGCCCAAAGGATTGCACTCTACGACGGGGAGGGAAATGTTTCAGCGAGGTACCATGTGGATAAGTTTGACGACTTTATTGACCTGGAGGAGGTAGACGATGAAGGTTTCAAGATGCAGTTATTCACTCAGATTTTGTCTAGGGAAGCCAAGAAATGGTATAAATATTTGTCACCTAGGTCTATCCACAAATTTTTTGGCTTTCAGACCATATTTCTAGAAAGATGGGACGACAAGCAGAGCCCATTGCAGGTTTTGTCTCCATATAATAATCTCAAGAAAGGAGATTTTGAATCCATCCATGAATTTTCTAGTCGATTCATGTGGGTCTACAACTCGATACCTACCGATATCAAACCTTCTCCTGGGGTGGCTAAGCTTCATTATGCATACACCTTTGATAATGATTTTTCTTTGCTATTAAGAGAAAGAAAGTCCAACACCCTCCCAACCATGTTCACTAACTCCCTATAAGTAGAGGCCAATATGATGGCATGTGGGAAAATTAAACCAAGGGTGGATATCAACAGGAGGAAGGGTAGAGAAGAAGCACACCCCTCTACTTCTGCCTCTTCATCCAGTGATATAAAATTTGATTTTATTCTCAAAACCATGGAAAATTTGATGGACAGGCTAACGGTAGAGGCCAGATTGACGAACCAAGAACAGAACGAGCCTCAAATAAGGAATCCCAATTTTAGGCGGCAAGTCCCTCCCCCACACCCACCCAATAGACCAAGGGATGTGAGGAACCCGAGAAACCTATAATAGCAGCCAATCAGACATTAGAGGAAATTTGAAATCAAAATGGGCCTCCTAAAAAGAATTAATAAAATAATATTTATTAATTTTGGAGGAAGAAAAGAAAAAAACTACCTTTTTGTCTGTATTTTTGACATATCTCCCCGTGTTTTTACTCAAATTTCAATCGGGAGAGCTCGTTGGATGCGGAATTAAATTCTGCATCCAACGGGTACCCACTCAGCATACTTTTGATAGACCCTACTACCCCAAAAACAAGAAATACCTGAATAAATGGAATGGTGACATCATCATTTCATTTTTTCAGGTATTTCTTGTTTTTGGGGTATCGAGGTCCGTCAAAAGTATCCCGAGTGGGTACTCATTGGATGAGGAATTTAATTATGCACCTAATGATCTNGTATTTCAAATTTAAAGCAATTTCATTGGCTAACACATGATGACATGGAATTTGAATCAAAGTTAAAAGGCCCATTTTGAGTTGAAATTTCCTCTAATGCCTCCTTTCCCTGAAAACTATGTGGCTACAGAAGATGAAGCTGAGTCCGCCGAAGATCACACCCATCATTTCGGCGACCTGGACTCTGAGATTTACTTGACAGAAGAGGAACATGATATGTTTGCCCAGGTAGATGGAAAGACCCTAACCAAGGAATTATAGCAATATCATAAAGGGTATATGCATGCTATAGAGAACGTCAGGAAGATCAAGCTGAGAAATAGGGATGTGGTCATACAGAAGAAAGGTGGCAACTCTACTAGTGACGCTGCTATACATAAAGGAGGGTTAAACCCAGACCAGCCTTCTAGTAGTCATACCGGTCTTGAGAAATAAAATGACAAACAAAAAAGGCCGATGGCGCCTATAAATGTGGGAAAAGAGAGCAGTAATGTGAAAATATTGGAACCAGTGGCACCTATCGATCCGAGCAAGGCATTCCCCACGTTTGACCTCCAAAATGAGCTAGCTAAGCTGAAAATATAGATTCCTTTTAACGAATTGTTGAGGAATCATGAATACAGAGACACAATCATGCATATGATTGTGAATCAAGGGGAAGCTCACCCTGATTTCTTAGAGCTGACTGAAGACAATCCTACTATTGTTCTAGGGTCTAAGATTGACAGCGTGGACAGCGAAGATGAGGTGGTGCCCCCATTTTGCATCAGCTTGAACATGCATGATATGGTGTTACACAATGCCATGCTGGATTTAGGAGCCTCGCATAATCTGATGCCAAAAGGAGTGGTGGAAATCCTGGGGTTGGAGATTTCTAGGCCTTACAAAGACCTGTATTTCTTTGATTCTAAAAGGGTTAAATGTCTAGGACTGATCAAAGACATCGTGGTTTCTTTAAATAAGCTCCCCTCTAAAATTGTAGTCATGGATGTCGTCATAGCAGACATTCCCCCTAAGTTTGGTATTCTGTTGTCGAGATATTGGACTTTGAAGTTGAAGGGAAGCCTGCAAATGGACATGACTTATGCTACCATTCCTATTTGGAACGAAAGAAAAAGGTTATACAGTGAGAAGAGGTTGCATTACGTACTGAGTAGTCAGGCTCAGCCCAACATCCATCACGTCTATGTCATTGACACGGACTTAGGGTCCTCTATTTTCTTCAATGATGTATCTCCTTGCAACTCCAAAATCGATGGGCCACAAGAAGATGAAAAAGAGGCCAGTGAGCTGGAGGTCAAAGAAGGAAATCAGAAAGACAAAGGACTATGGAAAATGTATTTCGATGGCTCAGTGTCTAAATCAGGTGTTGGTGTAGGTT
Organism: Pseudotsuga menziesii; assembly: GCA_001517045.1. NCBI lineage: Eukaryota > Viridiplantae > Streptophyta > Pinopsida > Pinales > Pinaceae > Pseudotsuga > Pseudotsuga menziesii. Next base: position 88,501 of record LPNX010241855.1, on the reverse strand, counting down.
TGTATATTATCTACCCCATTAAATATACCAAAGCTCACTCTTACAAGTTGATTTTTGAATGCTCTAACAATGTAGCAGAGTACAAAGCCGTATTGCTGGACCTACGTGCGCTGAAAGATTTAGGTGCAAAAAAGGTCCAAATTTTTGGGGACTCAGAGCTCGTGGTAAATCAAGTGAATCATATCTATCAGACTAAGCATCCAAGAATGAGATCCTACCAGAACGAGGTATGGGATATGTTCGGGAATTTCTTCACCGAACATACAGTCCAAGTGATTCCCAAATATGAGAACATTGTGGTAGACTCTCTAGCGACTACAGCAGGAAAATTTGAAGCTCCAACGGCACGAAAGAAGAAATATAAGGTGGAGATTGTAAACAGACCTTCCATACCATATAACACCAAATTTTGGCAAGTCTTCGAAGATGATATGCAGATCAAAATATTTCTGAAGATGTTTGGTGAGTTTGTGAATACTCACATTGATGAGGGTGTCTCCGACCCCAAAAACCTCCTAGATGTTGAAGGAGAAGGACAAGAAGCCATCGGTACGGGAAAACTAAAAGACTCCTTGGGGGGCAAGGATATAGTCCAATTGAAAAGCAATCATATCCCTAGGGTCCTGATCCCTTTAGAGTCTCTTTTTTACCAAAATGACATAGCCAAAGAGCCTAAAGTCGAGCCCGCCATAGATGTCGTCGAAGATATAAATATCAGCACTAAAGAAGACCCAAAGATTATAAAGTTGTCTAAGAAGCTACCCGCTGAAGAAAAATACGGGTATGTGAAATTGATGAAGAAGTACACAGATGTGTTTGCATGGAGATATGAAGACCTCAAATAGTATTACACTTCCATCATCCAGCACACCATTCTGATCAAACCCGGAGAAAAACCTTTCAGGAAAAAGCTCCAGAGGATCAATCCGAAGCTAGTGCCCATCATTAAAAGGAAGTGAAAAGGTTGTTTGATGCGAAGATAATAGTGACTCTGAGGTTTTCCAAATGGGTGGCCAATTTGGTTCTTGTTCAAAAAAAGAATGGGGAGATACGACTATGTGTGGATTTTAGGAATTTGACCAAGGTCTCTTTGAAAGATAATTACCCTTTGCCTAAAATGGACCGGATCCTGCAGAGAGTGGTAGGCTTAGAAAGAATATCCACTATGGATGGGTTATCTGGGTACAACCAGGTGAAGGTGTTACCTGAACACCAAGAAAAACCACTTTCACCACACCTTGGGGTACCTTCATGCATGCAAAGATGCCATTTGGGTTGATGAATACTGGAGCAACTTTCCAACATGCCATGGATATCGCTTTTGCAGAAGAGAAAGAAAAATTTGTGGTGATATACATGGATGACATTACTGTGTACTCCAAGTGGGCTAAAGATCACATTAGGAACCTGGAAAGAGTTTTCATTAAATGCAGAAGGTATGGCATTTCCTTGAACCCCAGAAAGTCAAACTTTGCTCTGGAAGAATGGAAATTGCTTGGACACATTATCTCAAAGGAAGGGATCAGGATCAATCCAGACAAGGTAAAAGGCATCTTGAAGGTTGAAGAACCAAGGACCAAGAAAGAAGTCCAATCATTCCTCGGTTAAGTCAACTTCTTGAAAAGATTCATCCCTAGCTTTGCCAAAATTCTGATGGACATTATCGACATGCTAAGGAAGGATCATGAAATTAAGTGGATGGTCAAAGCCAAGAAACCTTTCAAAGGTATAAAATAGGCTATTTCAGAAGCTCCTGTATTGATCAGCCTAGACTTTAAAAAGGATTTTTTGGTATTCTCTTATGCTTTAGAACACACCGTAGTGGCAGTGTTGCTGCAAAAGAATGATCGGGGTGAAGAACAGCCTATAGCATTCTTCAGTAAGATATTGAGAGATGGAGAATTGAGATATAGTATAATGGAAAAACAAGCATACGCCTTGGTTAAATCCTTGAAGGATTTCAAAATCTATCTTCTCCATTCCCACATCATCGCCTTCGTACCATGCAGTGTGGTGAAGAGCATACTTACACAGCCTAACCCGGAAGGAAAAAGATCTAAATGGGTTGCGGTGCTCCTGGAATATGACATAGAAATCAAGCCCATAAATCTGGTCAAAGGGAAGGGATTGGCTAAGATGATGATGGACTCCCATTGTGACTCCTTGCAGCTGAATTTTCTTGCTTGTCAGTTTGGTCCAGAAGAAGCCGAGGTGCAGTTGAAGCCCACTTTCTTCATATCCCCTTGGTATGCTAACATTGTTTTTGTGTTGCAGAATTTAGAACCATCTATTGGTCTAAGCAAAACCCGAGCTAGATCCATAAAACTAAAAGCTACAAAATTTTTCATCATTGAACAGTACCTCTACTGGAAAGACCCTAGGGGAATATTGCTAAATTATCTTCTAGAGGACGAAGCTCGACGCATGGCAAAGGAGTTTCATGAAGGAGATTATGGAGGACATCATTCCTGGAAAGTCACAGTAAACAAGATCCTGAGGGCAGGATTTTATTGGCCTTCGTTATTCTCAGATGTTTATAAGGAAACAACAAGGTGTTACCAGTGTCAAATTTTTGAAGGAAAAAGGAAGGTGGTGTCTCTCCCCATCAACCCTATATCTATGGAGGCTCCATTCTAGCAATGGGGGTTAGACTTCATCGACGAGATAAATCCAAACTCCTCCGGACAGCACAAGTGGATTCTGACCGCCACTGATTACTTCACAAAATGGATCGAGGCCATACCCTCCCGGAGGGATACAGAAGAATTGATAATGGATTTCATTGAAAACAATATTCTGGCAAGGTTCGGCTGCCCGAAGCGAATTGTGACTGACAATGCCCCTACATTTAAATCTAGAAAGATGGCCAATTTTTTCCATAAATACCATATAAGCCCGAATCACTCTACGGCTTATTACCCACAAGGGAACAGATTGGTTGAATCTTCTAACAAGAGCCTTGTAAGGATTATTAAGAAGTTATTAGAAGATAACAAGAAATCTTGGCACACCAAATTGAAATATGCCTTGTGGACCGACAAAATCAGCACCAAAAGGGCCATTGGTATGTCAACATTCCAGTAGGTATATGGGGCCGAGGTAATTTTCCCTGCCTCTCTAGGCGTCCCAGTCATGAAATTATTGTGAGATCCGTTAGACGAGCCAAATCCCATTCAAAAAAGGATCAACCAGATCATTGAGCTTAATGAAGTGAGGGACAAGGCTTATGATAAGGTCCAAATACACAAGGAGAAGATGAAGAATACCTTCGACAGAAGAATAAAAGAAGATGTTTTCCAAGTCAATGACTTAGTGCTAAAATGGGATGCTCCCCATGAGGATAAAGGGAAGCATGGGAAGTTCAACCATTTATGGGTAGGCCCATACCTTATTGCTACGCATAGAGGAGAAAATGCCTTCATCTTACAGTATCCAGAAGGGTCGTGGTATGAAGGAGGCACTATGAATGGGAGGTTCCTAAAGCATTACCTAGAATGAAGGGATTAGCATACGTGTATCATAGTGTAAATACATTTTGCCTTTTGATCAATACAGGTGATGAGTTAGAAGATTTGAAGCCCGCGGAGAAGGCCCTAAGATCAGAAGAGGTAACCATCCTTTTAAAGTTTGTTTTATTTTAGACAATTAGATAATATGAGGTTCTCAATGGTTTTGGCACTTGGTCTACGGGGGTTCTTTGCTACCTCACTGGGAGGATAGCATCCCTCATGGAGCTGGTTGTTAACACTCAATTAAAATTTGAGTATGATTGTTCCTCACGTTCTTCGGCCTTGTCGAGAAGTGTTGAGAAGGCAGCGGAAGGAGCTGATGGCATACGTAGGGTAACGCTCGGCAGCGAGATAGTCTGTGGATCAGGGAAGCAGAGCTAAGAGGAAATGTTGGATGCATTGGATACGCTAAAGAAGAGTCTCGATCGAAGGCTGAAGATGATCGGAGGGTATATCAACAGCGTCGAGCCATTTCACATGGATAACCTGCCCGACCGAAAGCCACTTTTTAGCCTTGTGAAATAGTTTAAAGCTCAGACGCATCCAACGATCAATATTGGAGCCCAAGGAGATATGCGGCTGAGAGCCATTTCACATCCCAAACTTACAAGGAAGAAGATGCAAATGCGAAGTGTGAAAAGCGGTACGGGCCATTTTGATCAATGATGCTTGTGTGGGAAAAGGTAGATCGACGGCTATAATTCATTTCGCAATCTGGAGTAGCACAGGCGGAAACGAAACCTCACTATGCGAAGAGGGGTGGGGTCTGCTCAGATCGACGGTCGTGAAGGAATTCGATCCTGATCAATGGTCCAGCTGCATACTCGCAAAGTAAGAGCAGGTGTGGCATTGAGAACCCCATAGATCTACGGTCTGAGATCGCGAAGGGTAAATCTACGGTGCAAGCCTTCCGGGAGATGCACAAAAGTTATATCATGTAAAAATATATAAAGAGGCCCACACAAAGTTGCAAAGATTTGCTTTTTTTCTGAAACCTCGAAGCTGTCGAATATCCAAGCCTCATCCAAAGCGCCATCCCGGACCAGCCAGGGGACCGTGATACAGAACAAGGTAGGCCAGTGATACTCCCTCAGTATTATTTGAAAATTGGCTCAATGGAGGTGGTGGGGGTGGGAGATGATATAGAACCTGAGGCAACAGGTCGTAGAACGAAAGAAAACCTGTTAGATACAAACGTTGAGGTTTTTGATACCATCCTGATGGGAGAAACTATCGAAACTACTAGGGGCAAACTAGAATATCGTAAGAACCGGGATATAGATACCTGTGGTGTTTTTAAGTCTTTCTTTCATTTTTTCCCTATCAACCAAACCCCCCAGTGCCCTGAATTTGTCGAGTGGTGAGAAAACAAATTCTCTATCACTGAAGGAGTTATTATGAATAAGTATAAGCCTCTAAAATTCTCTACTCGGTTCAATCCTCTATCATCTGCAAAACCCTGGATATCCCCGACGAATTCATCCATATATCCCAAGACTATCGAGAAGAAGACATTATACATTGTTTTAGAGAGTCCACTGATGAAAGTAAATAATCCTTCCTGAAGACCTGTTCTAAACCTGATGGTGAACCCATTGACCTATATTACCCTATTGACCTCAGCCAATTCAATGAAGAAGCTCAGTGGTGTATATCCCTGGCCATTCAGTTCCTAGGTCTAGATATCAACGCATACATCCCAAAGTCATTTTTGAGTCTTTTATTCGTTTTGGATACTTGCCCGGCTGAACCCAAATTGCTTGGACAGTCAGGTCAGTCTTGTTTCCTTAAGTTTGATGAGTTCTTAGCTGAGAACATTCGTTCTCAGTTAGCAAACTTTCACGATGCCAATGTTCAAGTTCCTATCCTTTTTGCTGAGGATGTTCATAGCCTATAATGAGGAAGATTTGTAGGTACCAGAATTGGCGATCACTGCTGAAATGGCCACTGATTACTATAAATTAATGAACCAGTTGATTGCCGAAATATATGAAGTCTTATTTCAAGAGATGTTGCCTAGGGTGTTTCCTGAAATGAGGCAGATGCTGCAATTGTCAAAAATTAAGAAGATAGGGGACTAGTTCCTCTCAGAATTTAGAACAACCATAAGCTTGTATGGCTTCCTACATCCGCCCTACATCCTGCCAACTTTTTTAACCCCCGGGGCTTTCTTCCTGGAATTGATCTAACAAAAGCTTATGGTCAAAGAGGAATACTTCTTGAACTTCAAGAAGAGTTCAAATTTGATTTTTCCTTGGAAATTGTTGAAATATTGTAACTTCGAAGAATATTCTATATGTATCTTTTTGTGGTCCCCGATGGTCCTACCGGTAGAACCACTTGTATTACTTTGTACCCCAATGCTTCTAATCGGAAGAACTAATAAGAGTCATGAGGCAGTCCTCTCTAATTGTAAAGGTGGGTCATTAGCACCCCAGTGTGGTTACTTGAGCCTACATGTGTAACTCGAGCCTACATGTCAGATGAGTTAACTTAAGTGAATGGATGAATATAAATAGAGGTGTAGCTCTCCTCATTTGAGACACACACTCTCACTTGTATAGCGCATTAGTGGAGAAGAGAAGTAGCTGGAGAAGGAGTAGGATCAGGCTTTGATCTCCTTACTGGTTTTATCTTTTATATTTTTGGGACATCTATATTGAGGAAGCTTTTGCTGGGTTTTTCCCAGGATAAATCTTTGTGTTCGTTTTGTATGATTGTGCTTGTCTATCTTTCAGTGATCCTGTTTATATGCTTTTGTTATAAAAATGAAATGAAATACTAATTTCTTAGCTAAGCATATGAAAATTCAACAGAAATTAGTACCATACACAGTCAGAAGCAGGGTTGCATTGCCCCTGGTCTCCAACTTTCTCTGAGGCATGGAATTTCCCCAGGGGCAAGCAATAAACTATGACCCTCACCAGGTGATCTCCAAGAGGAGAACAGCTCACAAATACCGGCCCTTTGAGCACACATAGGTGTCTGGACTTAGAGAAAAGGTGAATTGGGACGATTTCCCTAATCCTGCCCCAACGGATACCAATGCCGAGCAGGACACTGGCTCACAGCTACCGGGAGTAGTTTCTCCCCAAAAAGAGTTGGATATAGTAGTTGCGATTGCAGGGGGGTACTCATCCTTGGTTAGCTATTCAGTAAGTTCAATAAAAAGAGGGATTCCATATCCCATGGACACTGAAGAAGTGGACACTGCCAGCACGCCTAAGAAATGGAAAGTGGAACCCCGATAGAAAATGGTGCAGGCTAAAAAGGAACAGGTAAAGAAGAAGAATTTAGTAAAGGTACAGCAACAAGTGGAGCCCGAGGCGTCCAAATTGCAAATACAATAGTATGTATTCAATGAATAGACTCCGAATGAGTATGCATCCTAAGAGGAATGGCTGAGGTCTTACCAAGAAAAGGCTGACAAGACCTTTGAGGAGACAGCAGAACTATACCGCAAAGCCTTGCGGTTGCCTCATCCCAATGTGGCACTAAAAACTATAAGGGATCATGCCACTAATACCCTCAGCTTAGCCTTAGCAGTGGGGAACAAGGTGTCTAAGGTCAATGTAAGCCTCTCAAAGGTTCCCACTACTGACATCATACACCTGAACAAAGAGACTGTAGATATACTAAATACCAGATTGCTTAAAGCTACCATACAACTGTCCAAGTCGGAGGATAGTAAAGCAAAAACTTCAAATATTTTAAGAAAGTCGAGAGTGGAGATTAAAGCACTAAAAGCCCAAACTAAGAACTTACAGAAATAATCTATACAGATGGAGGGATCTATGCAGAAAGGGAGTTTGGTCTAGAAAAGGCTCGATGACAGAGATAAAGAGATACAGACTTTGAAAAAGAAGTTAAGAATCCCTGGCACCCAGCTTGCTCAAGCAGATGAATTGGTCGACTTCAAAAGGGAGAAAGAGGCATTGAATTCTGAGCTTACTGATTGCAAGGCTAAGCTACTGAAGCTCGAAGAAAAGGGGATTCAATGGGAGGTAGATATCCAGCTCCTGAGGAATAGCGAAGCAGAGTTAAAATCTAGACTAGTAATGAAGGAAAGTGAGCTTCAGAGCAGGAACATAGAGAAGGAAATTCAGTCCACAGGTATGACTGGAGAAGTAGACACCAGCTCCCTCTCCAAAGCAATGTCCCAGATAGGCTAAAAATATATCGAGCTCATTAAACTGAAGCAGCAGGTCTAAGAATTGGAAAAGGAAAGAGTCAAAGAGAAACAGGGTAGAGAAAGGGTCGAAGAGAAGTGCCGAGAATTGACTCAACAAAATGATAAGATGAGACAGCAAGTGATCAGAAAACTTGCCTTGCAAGGCGCAAAGCATTTGATATGGGTCCAAATCATCATATAAGCCAACAACTTCTGACCATATCTTGATGTTATTGAAGACCTAGAATTTGTTGTGAGAGAGGCTAGAAAATAAGTCCAGGTAGTAGCGGCTGAAGTGAACAAAAAAAATTCAGAGACTACAGAGAGTTCCATAACCTTCCTGAGCTCCTTGTCAGATGAGGCTACTAACAAATACGCTCTTCAAAACAGGGTCATCATTGTCTCTGAAGCCAGAAAGGTGATAGCCAAACACAGGATGATGGAGACAGTACAGGCCAAAATAGAGGTTACTGAGCACAAATTCCGAGAGGTCGCCACGCTGTTCAGACCATTGACAAGAAAGGGGATCCCCTTTTCTAGGAAGAGATGGGTCCTCTAATGTCTCAGAAGGATTATAAGGAATGTCTAGTGCACTGCCAATTGGATCACAACAAATTTGGGGATATGCAACAAACGTTGTCGGGGAAGGTCATTTTTGACAAGTTGGCCAATGATTTTGAGTTATGGTTCGACTTTAAAGCCATGTGCTCCAAGGTCCCCAGGGCCTCATACCAGGAAGCAATGGAGCTCAAGGCACAATCTTATGACATGGTTGTTGCGCCCCTACCTGGTCCCGATGCATGGAGGATCATCCACCAATATGGGTTAGCTAAACTCAAAGCACACTAGTAGAAGTAAGGATGATAGTACAGGAGAGATTTTCCAGGTGTTGTACGTCCACCCTAATGGTTGTTTCTCTCAAAGGGGTCTGTACAGTCATCATCCGCCTGACGAGAGTATGGGATGCTCTCTTGCCTTTTTCTTCCTGCGTCCCACATTTCATTTTCTGGACATTTCATACAAGGCACATCCATTATGCCACTTAAGGGGATGTTAGAATGATTTCCTTCTGTTGTAATGAATTTTGATTCCCAGATGTCAGTCTGAGGAATCCTACTACTATAAATATACCTCCTGAAGAAGGAGAAGGGGTTGAAACCATTGTAATCTTGTTGTGTGTGTTTTTCAAGAGAATTTTAATATAATTGCATAGCCGAGATTGGCGTTTTTCGTATAGGGATTCGTGTGTTGTTCGCACTTACAGTCTTTTATTTCCTTTCTTATGTGAATGTTATTCCATTTTGCCTTTCCATTTTGTTTTCTTTCATGTCTGAGACTTAGGGTATAACAGCTCAGAATTCATACTTGCTATGCTCCGTCTGTTGTTCCAGGTATTCACCAAAGTTTCTTCTAAAGTTAATACAAAATTTATTTCTTACAATGCTCTGTGTTGATGGTCTGTTCATGTTCATCCTTTCCACCATACAATTATAAATCGACTGTGATCGAATGGCTACCTTTCCCCTGTGTTGAAATTGTTTGCATTTAAGTTTTGATTATTTTTGTTGTGTATCTTGACTCCATCTCCCAATGGTGTTGTGTTTTATTTCAACCAATTTTACAAACAATTTATAGTTTCATTTGTATATATATCTGGCATTGTTAATATTTGGTGAGAGATCCCTCTCGGAAGAGTAGAAGGCTAGTTCTCTCTTCGAAAGTGGTTATGTTGTTACCCGGGAGCAAGCCTTCCGCAACCTTTGGTTCAATTCCGGTTCTAACAAACATGATTTCATAAAATATAATGTTAAATATTTCCTTATTTTTGTTCCCATTGTAGCAAGCTGCCATAAAAAAACAAGTTATCTTCCTACCATACAATCAATCCATCATATTTCAATATCATAATACATAATGGCCAAAAACATTGGCTATACATGTTTCTGTTGGGTGTGCTCCTGCTGTTGATAGTAAGAATTATACTGAGAATACTATAGGAATTTAAAAGTTAAATATAAGCATAGCACTTATCAATGGCTTAAATTTTATATACCACAATCTTAGATTCATAAAAATAACTTTCTATAATAATAAAAAGGGACCTAAATTGGCCATGTTGAGGTTGTCATTGTGATTATACATAATTTTGTTATGGTTGTACATAATATTCTCCATAGGATGTTTAGAATGTTGTCAAACCATGGATTTAATTAAGAACCAAAGACACTATTTAATGACATTAGATATTGAGGAAGAAAATAAGCCATATTTTGCATAAAATAAAATATTGGCAATAAGAAAGAAAGAAAAATATCCAATGGAATTACACTTGTTACACAAGTGCAAGATATAAAAAGGAGTTCCTTTACCATCCTGATACTATGGTTGGATCATAGATTGGTGTTGCTGCATTTGTTGTTGATACTGTTGTTTTGTATGTTGATGATAACCATCCTATGAATCCCTTTGGCTAAACATGTTATCTACGTCATGTTGAGGCTGATGTTGATAATATGCATGTACATATGCACAAATCACACTTTCAACTATAAATATATAAACATTCACAATAATTCATCCTATATTAGACCATACATGACCAGATTTATATGTAGTAGTGCAGGTAAATTTTAGCAAAAATAAACTTTAGTACCTAATCATGAGTTCACTATACACAAATAGCAAATGAGAAAACAAAGGAAGTTTTTCAAAAGGAAACAATATAAAAGAGAGTAGTTTCAACTCAAGTAGTCTCCATTACATGCCAAAAGAGAAATAAATATACAAATGGAGGGAATCTGAACATCTAATTCATCTTTTAAATTAGAAGTGGACAGACAGTGTTAACCACACTGGTAATCAAATACACCTTTGCAAGAATAAACGCATAGTGAATGCAAGTCAACTACATCTTTATTCAGTGATTCAAAAGAAGAATTTGAAATGGACCCTAAAAACCGAATATAAATACGGACAAGGCATATTGTTTCCAAAATGGTGGGAAAACTATAAGGATTCTCTTATACAAATAAGGGCATTGACAAGATGGTCTGAAAACTATAGGGTTCACATATACAAACAAGGGAACTAACAGCTTCACATACTGAATAGCTTCAATAGTGATTTAGAACCAGAATTCAAAATGGACACGAAAAACCGAAGATAAATACGGACACGACATATCGCTGCCAAAATGGTGAGAAAACTATAAGGATTCACTTATACAAATAAGGGAATTGACAAGATGGTGCAAAAACTATAAGGGTTCACATATAAAAACAAGGGAACTGACAAGAATATCCATAACCTTTTCAAAAAGAAAAGATAAGTTTAAAGGGCTTGAAGGAAGACCATTTGAGAATAGATCGAAATTAAACTAAAAATTCCACTAAATATTTAGTTTAATTCAACAATTGCCTACAATCTAAATTGATTGCGCTCGAATATATTTTCTAAGTTATTTTAAACTATTGAGAGTCAGAACTCTAATATAACTCTGCACTTATCAGGAACATAAACCACACTCATTAGAAGTCACGGTTAATTCTAGTAGTAGAAAGTAAATACTCATTTTAGTGAAACAAGTATAAACCTAACATCAATGTAACACATTTAGCATCAAAACATAGATAATGATGATGTATGTACTAACAAATATGTTCCCTAAATGACACATGATCACTGCACATAAATAAAACTAGTAAACATGTGGCTAAAATTGTCACACATCCATGATGCTCCAGGAGCAAGCTCTCTATTCCAAGTGGCGACATAAAATTAAGCATGTTTTTGAAATCTATTATTAGATAGAGTTTTGGGAATTAGATACTAATAAACAGAAATATGTCTTTTAATTTTTCTATTTTTAGTATGTCAGTAGATAAAAATAGAGAAGAAACAGGCTTTATTTAAAGGGTTGGTTGCATTCTCCGAGGGGAAGCACAGTAACTAAGAAAGTATTCATAAAGAACACATTATTGGAAACTTTCTATCTCAATGTTTGAGAAGATTTATATATGTGATCCTGGGTGTTATTTTTTTAGCTTTGAGGGCTGAGAAGTCTACTATTATTATTTCTTCCATGCAATAAGTGGTGTCAAAGTACACTTGATCAAAGCTCATATATTTTTGTAACTGGAAGAATGGGTTCATCCCTTGGAGTTAGAGCCTTAGAGGTTTAAGGATTTATCTTTGAACTAAAAGGCTTAAATTTGTGGAACCATAGTCATATAAGAGCATACCCCCATATTCTTGGTATTATAGAGGAAACTTGCTTCAAAAGGCTATTAGCAGCACAATTTTTCAGATATAAACAATGATAAACATAAATGTTCTTTAAGTTAGAAATTAGACTCCAAATATTTTGAGTGGATTATTAGGTCTCTATCATATAAGCTAGATTGTATTCTTCGTTTAGAGGTGAAGAAATTGTGAGAGTTGGCATTTCATAAAAAAACAGGTTAATGGAAGTATCATGTTTTTACTTTTTATCTTGCATTATCTAGTAATAGAGATTGTGAGAAGAGTTTGTACTCCTAAAGTGGGTAGCATATCTTCTTGTTTTGTGGTAGGGAAAAAATCAATTATTGTTCAGCTATAAGCAGTAAAAGTTGTTTTGGACTTTTTGGGGTGGTAGAAGAAATGACTTTTGTGATTTATAAGATGTTTTCTGAAAGGCGCAAACAATTATTTCATGAATATTCAAGCATTATATTTCCTCTGCCTTCATGTGCATAATTCTCTTCCTCATGTACAGTTTCCTTTTGTTACATGAACTCAATCTTTTATACAATAATTCTATAAATAAAGAGACACATATCAATATGGAAAAGGAAAAGATGTTGAGAATTTCAAATCCCAAACAATACATTTTTAGTCTATGTGTGGATATACTATTTATGTTATACATGTGACATACTAAATACAACACTATTATATTCTTTCCCAAGTAACAGAAACCAAAAACGTGAAACTACAAGAAACAGGTTTCTGGATACAGGTACAGTTTCCCAAAGTGAACAAAATTTTTAAGTAAAATCTATTTAGATTCTAGTATCATCTACTCATCAAATTCACATTTTCTAAATTATTCATACTAGACTCTATAACTGAAAATAAACCCTATATAATTCAAAAATATTACCCCTGCAACAAAGAATCAGACCTCTGCGGCAACTGCTACACAAATATGAAAACTTTGTGACAGTTTTTTAACAAAATTTATAATTGTTTTGAACATGCAATTTTTGGGTATACAAATCAACCATCAAATGATCCTTGAAGACACACAGCAGCACCCTATTAGACCTCAACTATAAAAAAATCAAACTCTTGTAACTTAATACCAAATCTTATAACTCAAGATCAACCCCTAGAAGTAAAACAATACCCTGTAAAACATGATCAGACTTTTGTGGTAACTTCCATTCAAAAATCCAACCTTCTATAAAAAAAATTAAAACATGGTCAAACTTTTGTTCTGAAGTCTTAAGGAAATAAAAAAAGGAAAGATAATATGTTGCAAGAGGAAACTGCCTATGGTTTCCAACGGTTTCTAGACACAAACAGGAAACAGCCTGATAAATTGTTGGAAACCACTTAGAGTAGAATTTTTTGTTGTGGAGGAATTTTGGAAACTGAAAAATATGCTTCCATCCTTCTAGCCTACTAGAAACAGTTTCCAAGATTCATAAACACTTTATATATAGCTTGAGTAGACCTAATGGTTAAGAACATAAGTTTCATTCTAGGAGGCCACATGTTTAAATACTAAGGGGTGGAGTGTGTACACCTCAGTATAATTTAGCAGTCAAATCCATGCGTGGAGGGGGTCCCTTTCCCCAAAAACAAGGGGACTCATACACCAAAATCCCTACATGGATGGGGTCCCTTTCCCCACAAACAAGCAGTCTCATACACCAATTTGGTGTGTGTCTTGGTCGTGACCTTAAAATTAGATTATTTTATTAACATCAAGTCTTCCACACTAAACATATAAAAGGACACCGATATCACAGACTTGTTGTTCAGTTATAATGACTAAACCAATCAATCTAGCAAGCTAGAATTCTAAAACCCACACATGGAATTTTATTTCTTTAATTTTGGGTTGGTGGGACTAAGTAATAACACACAAGTCTGTATTTATTGGATGTTCGTGTTCTCTCCATGGTTTGGGAAGTCTACACAATTCGTATTGTAGCAAGCCAATAGAAACCATTACTTGATGCACTGCTCTAAATCATTTTTTTGCAAGAACACAAGATGATAAAAACCAATTATTTAACCCCTTCCTTAAGTGAGGAAAGGAAAATTCCTACATGTACCCTACTGTGTTGGGGCTCTAAAATATGTTATGCCCCTATATCAATCTAAATGGAGCTAGTTACCTACCTATTTCTATCTAAGGAGCTAGTTACATGCCTACTGCTAGTTGCAAAAGCGTATACATTTAAAATGTTTTCAATTTTAAAAAAATGAATATACACAAATACACACTATAAATTGAAGAACGCACTATTTTAGATTAGATTTCCATTATTTTTTATGTAAAACGTATCGTTCCATTACAAAGATGAAAATCAAGGTTCATTAGGTACCCTTATCAGACCACCCATAAACAAAAAATATATTGTTGAAACTGACATGGAACTTTAAATATATTCAAGCTCAAGAATTTCCTACAATATAAATTGCATGTAAACTGAGACATTTTTTTTTAAATTACCAAAAAAAAATTGAAAATAACCATAAACATAGAAAATTCACAAATTATGATCTCTGAAAATATCTTGCTCCAAATTGCTCTAACAAATTCATAAAAGCAGAATGATATGAGAAACGGTCTTTAAGACGAGGAGGGGCTAGGCAAATGCTGGGGTTTTAGGCCCTCACACTTTGCCTCTTTTATGTTTTATATAATGAATTTTAATGTGCATTAATAAAATATTTTTTTAAGGATCCACCAGCTTGAAGTTTCCAGACAACTGAAAACATGATCTCAAGTATAACCTTGCACTTCCTAACTAGAAACATATACCAACTGGATCTAGAACTGCAGAAAAGTGGATCCTGGATAATCCAAAGGTGGATCTGCTAATATAGCCTACGATAAATTCGACAGAAAAAATAATCGTTAACAGAAAAAAGTGACTTTGCAATTTACCATTCACTTCCTCAATCAAAATATATTTCATGAACTTGACATAACTGTCATACTTCCATTTTTATTTGCACATAAGGGTGTGCATATTTATTTCAGGTGGGACATGAATGTGTGAACATTTGCAAAATAAACCATGAAGACGAGTGCTAGCCTAAAACATCTACAGACATTTAACATTTTTAATGGTAAACAAATATTGAGGGGGACTCCGTCCAGCTGTCACTTTTAGTTCTATGTGGTCTTACTTGGTCAGAAAGAAACAGGTAACCGCCTAGTGCATAAAAAATATTCATTATTTTTCAAATTGTTGAGATATACAAACATAAGGAACTACAAGACTCGAGGAGATAAAATACCAAGCCATGTGAAATGGCTTGCAGACAGTATTATATGTTGCTTGTACCATCTCTATAAACATATGGTATAAGAACGGGAAGATCTTGCCAGACTCCCCATACACTACATCAATAATATCATCAAGCTAATTACAGTCAAATTAGATCTAACACATGGATAAAAAGAATCAAAGAGAAGCATGAAATGGAGAAATGGACACCACCACTTTTAGGTCCTCGGGTCGGTGTTTACATGAAATATTTATATATTAATCTAATAAGACTAAAGTTTGTATAAATTCAAATATCAATTTCAAATCCCTTTCTCACTTCATTTATCCCATGAGCATGATTTGCATATTTATTACTCACCCTCTTAAAGCATCCATGTAATTTTAGATGATGCAAAAATGTTATGCATGATATTGCTGCATTGAATTTAGAGATCATTTGAATTCTTACAACATATTCTAAGTATATCAAATACAAGTTAATATTGAATTAAATAATAGCAAAAGTTTATCCAACCTCTGGATTTGGCTACTTTTCAGACAACACAACAGTAAATTAAGGATACAGTTAAAATGAAAAGGAATATAATAACATAATTTAACTTGTGTGAAAACTGCATGGAAAATAGACCCAAACAAAAAATATTGACACTTGGAAAGCTGAAATGAGCTAAAGTTTACAGAAGATATGTCTGAAATGTCATAGAGAAACTAATAACTATATAGAAATGCATTCCTATGAACAAAATAGGACACTAAATAGGTGATATTAAAGAATAAATACCTTTAAGAGATCAAAAACTTTCTCAACAATATATTTATGTTGGATAGTTGCACCCTATTAGTTTAATTTGCTAGATATTAACATGGACTTTAATAATCACCAAGGGATATATTATTATATGATTCAGCATACTTTTAATTAAGAAATCACAACATAAAACCCATATATTTGCATGGGTTTTCTTTAGAAAAAATTAATACTGATTCCAAATTTATTTTGTAAATCACCAACGCATGTTGCATTTTAGCACATCTTGAATTTGGAGGATGAAACTCTTACTAGAAAATTTGTCCATTAGGATGTTAATGAAATAAAGGTTTTTTCTTGAGAATGGATGCTTCAATCAAGCACTGAGCTGCATTTGTTTGTTGTGGAGTGCCTAAAATTTCAACCACTCCTTTAGATGATCCTAGTCTAACTTCAAGAATATTAACTCTCGCACTAGAAATCTGCACATATAAAGAAAACGTGATTAATAAAACCCCTTCTAAAAGATGGAAAACAATGAACTTTCCATTCACAAGGTATCAAAAATACAACTTGAATTTATTTAACTTTCAATACATCCTTATTGCCTCTAAAAATGCACAACAAGTCAACTACCACCATTGCAAATTAAACTTGTTTTTCTTAGCAACAGCTTACCTGTTGAATTTTAACAATGCCATTCCCAGAGTTTCTTAGAATGGATGGAACTACATGTTCTGGTATTACAACTTCAACTATAGTTTTTGTGATAAGTCCGCTAGCATATATAACACACCATTTTGTCAATACACAGGGTGCATCTTCTATACACTTGTATATGGCATGCATGTCAATGAGAGCAATACCAACATATAGATTACATTGAAACCTACTTATAATATCTTCATGGACCTCCTTGAGAGAAGCCAAGTTGGGACAGGTCGGTACAGTAGTGGAAAAAGAAAATTGATTCAGTTGAATTCCTACCTATTACATGTGGTAAAATAATCTCAAGGCCTTCTAGTTGTGCTCATTATTTGCATTTACAGCAATTAATGAAGTCCAAGTTACCATAACTCGTTCATGCATTTTTTCAAACACCTCGAGTGCATTGTCTGTACTTTTTCATTTCGCATACATCATGTTACCACCCATTTTGTATGGGTTCCCACTGCTAGTAAAATTTATTCAAGGAATCGGAAAAGTCACTTACATGCATTCAGACAGTAATAAGAAGCAGGGAACAGTCAAAACAATAGTCTTGTAAGAATGCACCCAGCAACAAGGTGTCACAATTGTGAAATATGGACACCTTTCAACTTTCAAGCATGGCATTTTGGGTTCTGAATGCAAATTCAATCGCATAAAAAATTCAGAGGATAAAAAAATAGGTCATCTATAGCACTCAGATTACTACATATACTTTGTTCTCAGAAGAAGGACACCATCTGAGGTTTTATATGTTGAACCTGGGATGACTCTAAATGATCTGGGTGAGTTCAAGGATAAATATGGGAAATGAAGGGTGTAATTTTTGTGATATTATTCCTCTTATATCAGAGTCTAATGCGCTCTCATGTTTTTAATGTCAACCCTTAGATCAGCATCATGACAAAGAAGTTACAATAGAATGGAGAAATTGATGCTTGTAGCAACAGACTTGATAAGTTTGAAGAGTATTTAGCCTTGTAGCATGTTACCATCATGGGTATTTCCATCATATTGGAAACATGATAAAGTCTCATTTAAGTAACAGTAGTTACAAGAAGGTTTGTGTAACTATTTTGGGTAGTTTTCGTATACCCCTCAGCATATTTGTGATGCTTCCATTTGAAACAGTACAAGGGATTATATTGCCATACCTAGGAAGGTGATTTTACTATCATTTGTGGGTTTTGAAACACCCAACTCATCAGGGTTACTATTTCACGACTCCAAGTGAATCACACTTTGTACGGCCTTCCCCTGTCCCGCAGCAGACTCCTTAGACCCCATGGACCATTTTTTGTCCTTTGATGTTTCCTTGACCATCCCTAAAAACATGTGAAAAATGATAAACGCGACTTTTAAACTTATAAGCGCGTATATACGTGGTTTTGACCACTAAAACCGCGTACATTGGGATGTGTACAAAATCCAAATCCTTTTGTATTTTTCCTTGAAATGGATCTGACTCACTTGACTCCTGGCCTTACCTATGCCTTGAGATCGCTCGGATTCGACCTTTCATTATCCTTTTGAAAAGATATATAAGGAACCCCTTGGTACATTGAAGGCAATAAGAGAGAATTGAGAGCAAAGAAACTATAGTCCATTGTTGCCGGAACTTATGCTTGAGTCTGCATCCCTTTGTCCCTTGGAGCACTTTTGTGTTCTTCCCAAGCTTGCCTTTTGCTTGTGAGTTTTCTATCTAGAGATGGAGGATTGAAGTGGTTGAGGCCCAAGTGGGGGATTCATTTTCTCCGGTTCGCAGACGTGCCGACAGAGGTTGTATCTTGTAATCTCTGATTTATATTAATAGAAATATCTTTTCCTATCCAATAATGTGTGTTTGAATGAATATTTTATCCATTGGATTATGTAAAATGCTTATACATTATTGATTATATATGCTAGAATAGATCTAAAACCATGATATATAAAATGCTTGTATTGTTTACTTGTTCTTGAGGAAGTAATCTATCAATTCAAGTTGAAGTTGGAAAGCTCAACAGGGATCTACTTCAACCGTCCGGAATAAGGTACGAGGTCTGATCCTTTAGTGTTAGACATTTAATTTCTATTGCATATTGGAAAACATTGATTTCTGGAGTCAAGCTATCTGTTGTGGTACCCCAAGCCATAAGAATTTCTCTCCATAACAGAATTGGCGACTCCACTGGGGAGTTCCTAGTAGTTGTCCTTTGGGGGTTGTTTTATCAGCATTCAATGAATTTGAATTTCTCTTTCTCTCTTGTTTCTGTGTCAGGTCTGGGAGCATGTATGCCTGGTAGTGTCTGATCGATGTGAAGTTTGTCTCAACTTGTCTATTTTCCTTGATTTTATCCACCTTTCTTCTTCTACGTGAGTTTTTTACTCACAGTCACGTATACACGCGGGTTTCTCTGCGATTTCCGCATATACACATAGGTTTACTGCAAACAGTCATGTATGCCCTTGCTTTTGCCTTTTTGTGGGAGTTAATTGGTTGCTGGGTGAATTTTTATATTTGTTGAGTCTCCTTTGGCACTGCTTGAGTCTGTTTATACCTCTGTTTCTTACCAGAAACATTTTTTTTTAGGCTAAATTTTTTTTTAAGAAGGTTCTTGTCATGGCATTTTCGATTTTTTGTTTGAGATTAGTGCATTAGAGTTATTTTACCTTAGTGCTTTGCTCGAGTGCTGTTTGTGTGTGCTTCCAGATTCTAGGGGTCGTAGAATCATTCTTTTGCTTTTTGCATCTCAGTTTATTTCAAAAAATCCAAAAACATTTGCTTATCATCATGCATTGCATTTTTCATTTTTGCATTGTACTTGCACTAGATTTTCTTTGGAGTATTAGTTAGGACTTCATATAGGAAAGCTTGCATTCATCATTTGAAGAAAAATTGTGCATTTCACGTAGTAGCATACCCTGTTTTCATGGACACAATGCATTTGCATTGATTGTTAGGTGTGCATTTTACTTCATGTTGTGTCATAATACCATTAGTTGCATGACCATATCCCTTTTTTGAGTAATAAAACCAATTAAAATCAACGCTAAATTAAAATGAACTACACTCTTTTCTTTTATAGGGTGCACCAACAAGCTTAGGTTTTAGGATCTTGGAATAGTTCATTGTAAATAAATTCTCCAAGATCACTAAACAACAACATGTATGTGTCTGTCCAGGTGAGTGTGTGAAATCTTTGGTATAACCAGTGTTTCTTAGGATCCTCCTCTCAAAAGGGAGTTAAGCACGAGGAAATGTGAGTGGTTATTGATTGGGATGACCCCTAGTCATAACTGAGTAGCACATGAGATATTTCCAGGATTGTATTCGTATCTAGGGGCTCTTTCGAGAGTTTCGGGATTTGCTACCCTGCCCATACGGTCAATCCCGCCTGTGACTGTCTGCCTGAGCATTGATTATATTGAGGTGACCTTAGTGGCCTTACCTAGGATATTGAGGGGGTACTTTGCAAGGGTTATTCTGTGGGTGTCCCGGCCAGGTTGGGGTCGGATAGCACAGTCACTTTATGCGTTGAAGTCGAGGGCCACAATAATTGGTTATGTACCTCCACTTGTTGTGTATGGGAGTCTCAAGCCTCTCCTAAGAGAGACATACCTGCTTCATTCGGGAGCTCATTTATCCAGCCCTTGTTTTCTTGCATTTGGCTTTAGATTTTATTAGTGATTGCTCTGTGCATGATAGTTGGCCTAGGGTGTACGTAAATAGAGAGTCTTTTCTATTTTCTTTGAGTCATTGTGGGTTCGGGTGCGGATCCTCTCTGTTCTTGTCATTTAGCAGGACTTACACCTTCTACTTCTCCTCCTCCTTTTGTTAGAATAATCAACCCATAGTTAGCTACCTTAGACATTAATTAATCCATTTTTGTCTTATTTGCCTAGTTTCCATATTCCACCTTATGCAAGTTGTCATCTACACATCCATAGTGGTCAAACTTGCTAATTTTGAGTCATGGAGCACTTGGGAAACCTCCTAGAATCAAATCTACTTTATTCCTGACCTCCCTAGTGCATGTCTACTTTTTTGCTTTATTGCCTTCTTTTTCAGTGTTTTAAGGCAAATGGGAAAGCTTGACTAGGTGAAGTTAACTTGTTTTTTGTCCTCCACATCCTCCACTATTTTCTCCTATGAAAAGCATGTATGAGTTGTCCTTCCATCCACTATTATCTTTCCTAATTGATTTTTCCAATTCGTGAGCTCCTAGACAGTTTTGGAAACTGCTTTATGCACCTATGGGGGATTTGCTTAGATTTAGTAAGCCTGCTTTTGACTAGATTCGAATGGCATCTTCATGCATTTGAATCCCTCATGTAATATATTTATTGTGGCAGCCTATGACTTCACAGGGTTGTCTATTGTATAGTTATTCAATACAGATTAGTGTTCAACTCCATATTCAGTCTCTTTTGTGAGGAATTTTGCATGTGTAATTAACAATTGTTGTGAGTGTAATTGTTCTAACACTAGGTTCAATTTCCACAAATTTGGGAGAGAGAACTAGATAGTCTAGGTGGACTATTTCACACATTGATTCACGCACCATGGGAGACCATTTAGAAGGTATTCCTGAACCACCTTCTCCCATTCGTGTAGACGATGGGGAGTTTACTCCTACTTACGATCCTTCACCCAACTTGGCTGAGTTAGGTCCTGTGATTTCTAAGATAGGAAGCATGCATGATAGACCTACTCACTCTAGGGTTGATTCCCCATTGACGCGTTACCGGTATGGAATGTCGGAGGACACTGAGACTCATTTTGAACCCGCCAGCACTAGCTATGGTAGTTATGGCATGTCTGGTTTTCCTACACATGATTTGGCATTTCATGTTGGATCCAACTTCGAGCCTAACACTATTCCTAGGGGCACTCTCATTCCTTACCATGCGGAGAGGTTTGGGAGCACTAGTCACATTGCACTTTCCATCCTGGTGGTGGAAGTTACATCACATATCCCTCCTAGGTCTAGGGTTAGCGATCTAATTAGGATACCAAATCTGAGATGAGTGACAATAGGGAATAGCACGTACATTATTACTCAGATTCCTTCATCCTAGGTCCCTAGTTCTTCAAATGTTCATCCTCCACCTTATTCGCGTGGTCCTTCGAGCCGGCACATGGCTACGAGTCACGTCCGTATTGCGGTTACTAGACCGATTGTGTCTCAGGTTTACATACCGGGCGTTGCTTCATGAGGTTATGTTCATACTTCTAGAGGTCATGTTACTACTTCTGAGGCGTATATTCCTACTTCAGGTATGTATATTCCTACTTCCAGAGCGTATCTTCCTACCTACGGAGTGCTTCATGGGGCATCGCATGCGATGACTTATGGACCCTATTATGGGACGCAGTATGGACAAGTTTATTCACCTTATGGGGGAAGGTATCACCAACCTGCTTACTATCCTAATTACGGCTTTGTAGCTCCTACTAGTCAAGGTCCACCACACTATGGTGCTTCCACGCCACCCTATACGGGTCATACGGGAGGAGGGCACTATGGCCAAGGCCATGGTGGTAATCAGACCTATATGAATTAGGGAGCGACCCATCGACTTCATCATCCTAGGCTCCCTTTCCTCATGACGCTCAATCTTCCTGACTTGTCGAGATTAACGAACAATCTTGTAGCTCATGACCCAGCTTGGCCAGCTGTCCCTACCAAGCTTCCTTCGGACATACCTAAGTTCGAGGGAAAACAGGGAGAGGATCCGAGCGAACACGTTACTACGTTTCACCTATGGTTCTCTTCGAATTCCTTACATCAGGACTCAATCCATTTGAGACTATTTCAACACACCCTTACAGGGCTTGCCGCGAAATGGTATATAGAGTTACCTAGGGGAGCTTTCGCTTTGTTCGATGACCTTGCGATGAATTTTCTTAATCACTTCCAGCTACCAGTGCGTTATGACGTTGGTATTGAACTCTTGTCGACATTTTAGCAAGATAAAGCCACACATATCTATGATCATATTCAAGAGTGGCATAGACATAAGAGGTTAATTAAAGCCTTTATACCGCTCGAATTCCTCCTCGAGTGGTTCCTCAAGTCGTTATTTCCGTATATAGAGAAGGATGTTTCCACATATAGAGTGCAGAATGAGGAACAAGTGATTTTTAGGGCACAGGAACTGGACTTGATCTATGCTCAGTCCGGTTTTTTATATGAGATTATTCCCAATGCTCCGCGTTCCAGTTTCAACCCCAAAGTCAAACCTGGACCACATGCCGATGGCATTGTGGGTTGTGCAAGTTAGAAACCTACGGATTCGGTTGCAAAACAAGTTAGTCAATTGTCAATCAACCAATCTGCTTTGGGACAAGCTACGGCTTCGTCTCAACCCGCCCAAACAACGAGTGTACTTTCTGTGCAATCATCGGACCAGAAGGGTAACCAGCAACCCGGATGGAATAGAAAAAATGGTAAAAATAATCGTAAGGGTAGGAATAAGAATGAGAATGCTACTAGTAATTACAAGAATGATCAAAATGCTGGGGGGGGAAAGCAAGATAAATGTAAGGTTAATTTCCCTTGCAAGTTATGTAAGGACGATCACCTCACTTACTTGTGCCCTCGTATTGAGGAAGCTTCAAGATTCTTGGCACAGGGCCCAGCTGTGCTAACTAACCCTTTATCGCATAATTAAAATATGAAATCAAAGTCCCATGACCAGTCTGGTGATGATCATGATCCACCGGAGCGTAGTGGTCGTGGGTGCATTAACATGGTCTGTGCTGCGAAATTTGTGACCCATGCGAAAGATTATGGTTCGTCACAACCCGGCCCAGGCAAAGAGCCTGATCCACCAAGGTCCCCTTTGTGTATTGAGAAACCTATGGATAAACTTGAGAATGCACCTCACATTCCTAAGGGAGTCCTTAAGCGTTCAGGGCATAATCCAAATTCCCAAGCTGCCTAGAACTATTCAATTGTCGAGGATTTGGGCCACACTCCTTATGCGATGTCTGCATTGGAAGTGCTTCAGAGCTGTCCATCACAATGGAAGGCGTTGATTTTTTCCCTTGGTGTGAATGATGATGATTCTTCCTCCGTGATCAAATTTGAAACCGCAGGACTTCAGCCTCGCTTTCCCTACTATGTGTCTCTTTTGATTCACGTCGAATGTCTTAATATGATCGTCAAGCGCACTGTGATTGACGAGGGTGTTGCTGCTTCTGTGATGTCTTTATCCTGTTGGAAGGGTCTGGGTTCTCCTGAGCTATCTAAGTCAATGACCATGTTAACTACATTCGATGGGAGATCTTTTAGGCCACATAGCATCCTTCCTTCCCTTAAAGTCCATTTGGGAGGGAAGACTGTTGCGATAGAGGTCAAGGTGGTTGATGCACCCCTTGACTACAATCTCTTGCTGGGTAGGAACTAGATGTACAATATGCAATCCATTGCTTCTTCCTTGTTCCACGTTGTATGCTTTCCACATAATGGGAAGATCATAATGATTGATCAAGTGACATTCAAGAATCTGCCTGTTACTGCATCTTCAGGAGCTTCGATCCCGATCGTTGAGCACTCTCAGTCGGCAACTGGGATTGTGGGTGTAGGCATGTATCCATCCCTCATGGGAAGCTTTAGTTGTCTTGCACTGATCCTAATGATAGGATCTAGTTCTGATGAGGCTTCGACATCTACAAGATCGGTGTCTTTTCACATGAGCCATATGGAAGATCCTTGGATTCTTCCTACACCGAGTACTTCGAGTGAGCCCGTGGTGACGAACGTGTCGTTGCCTGCAGCTATGATAGCTTATCAAGCTAATCTCAAGTGTGTTGCAAAGCCTAGTCCTTCCTCTTCATGGACGGAGGAGGAGGACCCTTATGTGCCGCCGGCATGGGCAGTACAGTCTTCTCACGCACATGACTACCTTGATACAGTTTTCCCTTTAGATGAAGCGATTATTAAGGCTATGTCAGGAGTTGAGCCACCATGGGAGGAACTCCATCATAGATCGTACTTTCTTCCAGAGCTTGACCGCCTGGAGCGTGAGGATTTTAGGGTGGTTCATAGTCAGAGAGTTGGTAGTCCTATCATTCCATTAATCTCTCCTGGTCCGATTGCTGATGGAAACATGGCGAACATATCTTCAACGTCTCTCGCAATCCTGGCACAATAGAGAATGTATATATTAGGGCGGAATGTTCCCATGCTGAGATTCTTGAATACATCGAGATATTTAAGGAATTCCATGATATTTTTGCTTGGTCTTATGATGAGATTCCAGGTATTGACCCTCGTATTGTCAAGCATGAGATTAATACTTACCCCAACGCTAAGCATGTTCGACAACGTTTAGGTGCGGTGAATCCTAGGAAAGCACCCGCGATTAAGGCAGAGATAGAGAAGCTGTTGAAATCCAGTTTCATCTATCCCGTTCCCTTGACGGAGTGGGTTTCAAACCCCATTTCGGTGGATAAGAAGCAGGGAGCGATCCACATATGTACTGATTTCCACGGTTTGAATCGTGCCTGTCCTAAGGACAATTTCCCCACACCATTTATTGATCAGATTTTGGATGAGTGTGTGGGTAGTGAGGTGTTCTCCTTCATGGACGGATTTTCTGGATATAATCAGATACAGATTAAACCTGAGGACCAACATAAGACTGCATTTATTTGTCCTTGGGGAACGTTCACATATCGGAAAATGCCTTTCGGCCTTAAAAATGCCGGAGCTACATTTCAGTGGGAAATGACCTTGATCTTCCATGATCTCAAGTCAATTATCGAAGTATTTTTGGATGACCTTGCTGCTCATTCTCGCATGAGAATGCATCATCTCTATCACTTGAGATTGGTATTCGAAAGATGTTGGCACTATTCGATTAGATTAAATCCTCATAAGTGCATCTTTTGTGTGAAGTCAGGGCGTTTGTTAGGATTCATCGTTTCTAAAGAGGGTATAAGGGTCAACCCTTTGAAGGTTGAGGCAATACTTTAGTTGTCTCCCCCAAAGAATATTCATCATCTTCAGTGTTTGCAAGGCATGGAAAACTTCTTACGAAGATTTGTTGTCAACTTTGCCAATTTGACTAGAGGCTTCATGCGTCTCTTAAAGAAGGACACCCCCTTTTATTGGGATGAGCGAGCCCAGGAGTCCTTAGATGCACTCAAGCGATCCCTAGCATCGGCCCCGGTGATTAGTCCCCCAGACTATATCCGTGATTTTCTATTATATGTGGCCATGTCATTAGAGACGATTGGTATGGTTTTGGTTCAAGAGGATGAGGTGCACCAAGAGCATGTCATATATTATTTGAGTTGGAACCTTATTGAAGCAGAGATTCATTATTCTCATGTCGAGAAGCTTTCTTTAGCTACCATACATGCGGTTCAGCGGTTGAGACATTATATTCTCCTTCGCCAGACCTTGGTTGTAGCCCATGTCAATCCATTTCAATTCGTCCTCACCCGAAGGATTATTGGGGGAAAATATAATAAATGGATTGTCATTCTACAAGAATTTGATCTCGAGTTTGTTTCAGCAAAATCAAAGAAGTCTTTAATTTTTGCAGAGCTTATATCGGATTTCCCGAGCGAGGCTGAGGAGTTGGTCTGTGAAGATACGTTTGTCGATGAACACATATTCTTAATCTCAAATTTAGACCCATGGTATGGGGATATCATAATATATTTACAAACATTGAAGACCCCTACTCACCTCTCGCGAGATGAACGATGACGAGTACGTCACGTCTCTAAGAACTACCTCATCGTGGATAACACTTTGTACCGCCGTGGGGTAGATTCCATTTTATGACATTGTTTAACTCATGAAGAGGCTGAGGTAGTGCTGAATGATTGCCACAGAGGGGCATGTGGTGGTCATTTATCTGGGCTTTCTACAGCTCAAAATATTTTAAGAGCGGGTTATTTCTGGACGTCGATCTTTAAGGATTGTGTTGATGCGGTCAAGAGGTGCCACCCTTGCCAGGTGTTCACATTTAATATGCGCTCGAAACCTACCCCGTTACATCCCATTATCACTGCCAATCCCTTCACTAAGTGGGGGCTCGATTTTATGGATTGCAACCTAGCTTCAGCTGGGGGGCACTATCATATTATAGTGGTTGTTGATTACTTCACGAAATGGGCTGAGGCTATGCCTACAGTAAAATATGACGGTGAGACAGCCGCTCACTTTGTATTCAACCAAATTATTACTCAGTTCAAGATTTCGAAAGAGCTTGTCACTGACCATGGCTCGCACTTTCAGAACCGTATGATGGAAGAGTTGGCATCGAAGTTAGGGTATAAGCAAGAGCATTCCTCTTCTTACTACCCTCAATCGAATGGACAGGTAGAGGCAATGAATAAATCACTCAAATCCATTCTCCAATGAACCATTGCACAAACCAAGAACAATTAGCACATCATGTTATATCCTGCTTTGTGGGCATATCGAACCGCTGTTAAGACTGCCACTGGGTTTTCTCCATATCAACTTGTACATGGAGTGGAGTCAATATTGCCGGTTGAAAGCGAGATTCCTTCTTTGAAGCTATTTGTAGAACTCTTACCGGACACTTCCCCATTGGAGGAGCGTTTGGTTCACCTTGAGCAACTTAATGAGCAGCGTCGGGATGCCTTGGTGGCTCTAGAAGTCAATAAACGTAGCGTAAAGGTCTAGTACAATAAGTCTGTCCGTCCAAGGAGGTTTAGTGAAGGAGAATTGGTCCTTTTGTGGGACCAACCGAAAGAACCCTTGGGGGCAGGGAAATTTAATCCTATGTGGAGTGTTCCTTACATGGTCCAGCGTGTGTTAGAGAAGGGTGCATATGAGTTAGTGGATTACGAAGGAACGGCCTTGGCGGAGCCTAGAAATGGGCTCTATCTCAAGAAATACTATGCATGATCTTCAGCCTAGGCTGCTTATTGTATATTATTGTACAGCTTTGCATAGTTAGGTCTTTTTCTTATCGTGATTGGGTTTGTGATTAGTTTCTGTTTCTTTTGGAAAATGTCAATGGAATCTTCCACCTACATAGGATTCACGGATGGTGCAAGCTGTCACACTCAACACTCAGCCTCTGCTGCTTGGGTGATTTATACTCCTATGGGTCAGGTACTATCTTCAGCAGGCATCTGTCTACGGCCATCTTCCAACAATGTTGCTGAATACAGTGTTGTTATCGAGTTTCTACGGGATTCCATTTCAAATGGCGTTCTCTCTCTTGAGGTATGTCTTGATTTAGAGTTAGTAGTGTCATAGCTCAATCGTTTGTACCATGTTAGAGATCCGATGTTATTGACAAGATTGTTACGTGTGAGATTGTTAGAATGGCAATTTGACAATATAACATATATACATATTCCAAGAAATAATAATCAAGTTGCTGACTCATATGCTAACTACGTGTTAGATTGGCATTCGTTTCATTCACAATAAATTAATCACAAGCACAATTTTTACACATGTAAATAAATAAACCGATCACCAAATAACTTTTTTATATATACATCCAAAATGTGATAATACATAGTGTCATGATACAAAATTGGGGCTTTCGAGCCACCAGCATATAATACACGGTAGTACAAAATGTATACACTCCCAGGTGTCTAATCCTATGGAGGAGGAGGAGGGTTGTGATCATGGAAGGTCACTATGGCTCTAGCTAGTCGTCGAAATAATCGTACCCATGCGCGTGGTACACCCACCACCTATCACTGCATAGCCTCAGGCAAGTCCTCAACTTGCTCCATGGGAACCCTATGTGTCAGTCTCACAAAATTGGTATGAATGCTCTGGAGTTTCCACTCCGCATCCACACCTGTGATGTCATCTCCTCTTCCCCTCCATCTATGACGAGGGAAGCCCTCTGGCCATCGTGGTCCCACATCTGCACACAAATGGTATATGTCACTATGTATTATCACGCAAAAATATGTATTTTTGATTCCATATAATCAAGAAAACACAAAAAATTAAATAACTCAAAATTTAAAAAGAGAGGGTTGAGATTCGTCACCTATATCACCATATGTCGATCCTAGTGGTAGCGACATGTCTGGGTCACCCCGAAAATATATCCCTGCATAGGGGTAGTCATCGATGGAAACAATCTGTCATCGCCACCATGGAAAGAAGTCATCTGGATATGGGTTGGCCACCCTACCACCCCCAGTCTGTGCATAGCATCTGTCCAATGCCATTGGGCCGGTTCTCGAACCCCGTGAAGAGGAATGTCCACTCTAGGGCTCAATCCTGGAACACACTCGAAGAAAAACGTGCTTAAAATACTGTTGAACCTGAATTTTCGCACTCTACCTTCCTTACACTCACTGAGATGATGTTTCATGTTGCTCAGTAGTGTAGTACTCTAGTCATAGATCGTGGGTCTCATGCACTCCACTGCATAGAACATCAAAGGCCGCGAAGCTTGGTGGAGTGATGCCAAGCCTACTATCCTGCCCAATGTAAATAGTATGGCCTTTAGGCCTAGCACCTGTATAGCATTGGTAGGGACCTGAATCCCCACCTTCTCTGTGTCTAGATAGCAGTACACCGCAATGTACTCGTCGATAGTCAGGCCACCTCCTGGCCCACCACGAGAATGAAGGTTCACCACTTCCCCTCGTCTAGAAAGCCTAGTAATGAAGTATATGTCCTCCACCTCTATGGTGAGGGACATCCCATCTATATGGAAGGACTCCGAGTCTGGATCCCAATAATCCACTAGCATATGTAATAGTCTTGTTTTGGCCCTAAAACCACCAAGACACCAAAACTTGTAGAGTCTGCATGCACATAGAGCTTGTTGAGCCATTAGATCGGCCCTTACTGCTTCCTCTACCTCACCATGTTCACGCTCTTTCCACTCTAGGACCATCCTGCACAAGAAATTGCAAATTTTCCCATTAGTTTATTGAAAAAACCATATGTGCGGCCTCATACACGACTGCTTTCAAAACAGCCGCGTATGTACGCGGGTTTGAGGGCATTTTCCACATATATCCAGCACTATACGCGGAAAAAACCTTGACTTTCGCATGGGCCGCAGCGCCCATTTTAGGGTGGCCTAGAAAGCTTAATTGACCATGGAATTTCCTAAAAATTGCATCAAAATGAAAGAGAACAGCATGAATAAATACCTGGAAGAAACGGTAGTGGATTCCGCCAGCTGGATCTACTAGAATTCGCTGTTGAAAATCAGAGCTCAAATGGGTAAAAGTTTCAAATGTTTTATAATATTTTGAATTGTTTACTATTTATAGAAATTTTTCAAATATTTGAAAATTTTTACCCCCTTTCCTATAGTTTCGACATTTTCTAACCATTTTGGACCGTTTTTGACGTAATTCATGATGTAGAGGACCTTTTTCAATGTCGTTTCAGCCATTGGATTGACCCGTTCGTGCCAATCTCAGGTATCATATCTAAACTGGCATATAGGTTAGGTTTCATCACTGTCTGCATTTTGCATAACCTTATGACCATCTCATCATGACCTTAGCTACAAACCCACTCTGTTATGTCACGGAACCTTCTTGCTGTTTTAGAAGTGGCATGATATGAGTGATAGAGCTCCACCTTACATGGGTACCCTAGTTAGCGCCTTATTTGCATTTGGTGCCCATGCTGACGTTTTCTCTTTTAGGGTGTGGGAGTCCATTGTATAGTACTGCCATGACATTTCGCAAAAGCCTCATACTCCTCTTGATCTTTTGCTGGCCTATTCCCCTCAAGACTCCCTCATGTCAAGTTGTGAATACATTATCATGAGCTTTTCCTGCCTTATTGAGCTTTATGTCGACTTCCCTGACATTTCGTTTCAGCCATATAGTCCAAGCTTGTCTCGTGTCTAGCCATGCAGAGCCATTTTTTATATCCTTCGCAGCTTGTTTCCCTTTTTACCGGGAGGGGATTTTCCCCCGAGTGTCGATATCCTACACATGTATCCTTGCATTGAGCATAGGTATGTTCCACTGCTTGGAACTAGTTTGTTTTCCCTTATGACACTCGTCTCCTCCTAGTATGTAACTATAAATCTATTTTATTCTTTTTTCAAGATTTTTAAATAACTGAAAAAGTCCAAAAAAATCAAAAAACCAAAAAGTCAGACAAGGAAAGATGTTATCTGTGGCAGTTGTCGAGTCGTGTCGCCTTCGAATAGATCACTGTATATCACATCCATTGGTTGGGTTATAGTTTGACTTTAGGAACTGTACTTGTTTATCTGAGTTTATCTCCACCTATTGGTTAAGCTTCCAGTCCCTATGGAGCCTCTGTCGATGCCTCCTGTGTCGCAGAGATGTCCCATTTTGTATATTGAGTCTGTGTTGCCTTTTTTCAGTCACCATACGCTGTTATGCTCTTGTTTGAAGGAAGTTGAATCCTGAGTCGGCCATTCCTCAGTTCTCTTGACTTTGCATGTCGGCCATTCCTGATATAGTTACTGGTTTGTGCACCTTATGATCGAGCCCTTCCACATTATACAGCTTTGTTGAGTACCTCGTGTTGGATGATGTGGGATGCCTAAATGCCCTCCTTCCAAATGATTTCATCCCATCAACTTCAGATCATTTATTCTGGGATTGGAATCTAGAGTCATTTTGAGTTCCTTGAGACTTGCAGTCATCAGTGGCAGGTTCTCTCGCCATCGACAGTTTTTGGGAATACATCAATGTCCCCTGATCGATGGATCCTCTCAAGTGTTCGACCTCAACACATTTATTCACACTTGTTAGTTTGCACTCTAGTACCTTGATTCCCATTTTCATCATCGGTGGGTGATCTCGCGTCTATTAACAGTATACATTAATGATCGGTAATCAGACGATGGACTACTATGTTCGACCTCGACACCTCTATTTGCATAGTAGGACATGTACTCATAGTAGGTTTGTGTAGAATACTTTCCAGATTGGTGGCATCTCTTATATGCTACCTCCTTGATCGTGCCAGTGTTCATGAGATTTCAGCTCTCGTGACTTGATTTCAGTATATGTCAGATATTTCTAGTCACTATGGAGATCTTGATCTGTTATATATCTTCAGCCATTATGGAGATCATGGTCCTTTGTATATATTCATCATGGAGATTCTGATCTATGTATATTGTATGTGGCGATGACCACATATGTGATATCTTGTATCATGCCTATTCATGGCCATTGTACTCTTATGTATCCGAGACTGTGTTGAAGCCTCAAAATTCGCAGGCGACAATAGTAAGGGATTCTCCCCAATCAACGTTCCCAACTAGCCCGTTGACCGTTTGGTATAGGGAATCTGTCCGGTTTGCAGTCCGGCTACCATAGGTCAAGCAACAAACAAAGGGTTCACCGGTTGTGGCCCGGTCCACCGAGTTTTTTGCATTTTGACTTAAATTATGAAATGCAGGTGCCTAACTAACAATGCAGGGTGATAAAATGCAGGGAGCGGACACAATGTGATGCGCAGGTTCTTACCTCTCATCTTAAGGCTCACAAACATTCAAATCACATATGACAAGAAAATAAACTTACTTATCTAAACTATCCCTAGGGAGCAGAATTAGAATTTATGGTGAGTAATACATTTTGTACATGCATAATGAAGAATTACAGATAGCTGATACTTCATTCAAGATACATGAACAATTACAGATATTTAAACAACCAGATAGCTAATTGTTTTATGAACAGCACTTATTACGCACAGTGGAAAACATCATAAAATATACTGAAGAACATTCAACAGGAACATAGGTTCAGGAAGTCAAACACTCTCACAGCAAATGAAACACAGCTGAGAATGAAGTAGTTCCTCTTCAACATTATTCATTTAGCCACATTGATACATTCCACCTTTTGCTTTTTCCAACAGGAAAAAGTTGCAGTTCCTTATTGTAAAACGAAATAGTTCCTCTTACCAAGAAAATGGTTTACCAATCTTTTCCAGGGAAAAAATCCCTTTTTTAGTTCCACTTTCCTATATTTAAACTACAATTACAGAGTGTTTCATTTTCCCCCAGACGCATGGTCTTTCAGTTTCTCAAACGCTTCACATTCCCATATCTTGTTGGTATGCAATCATGAGCCACTTGGTAACAGATCGGTTTTGGGTTCGCGCCTTTATGGCTCCGGATTTCGTCTTCCACTTCCCTGGTTTCAGTCACACTTCCGCCGAACGGGTCCGTCTTTCTCTGCACCCCGGTAGATTGATCGCTTTCTTCGAAACCGCCTGCCATCAATCGACAAGCATCATTCAAAATAGCAAATATTAACAATCAGAAAACGACTATTCCAGAAGGAAATGGCAGGGTGCACCTCCTGCGGGTTTGACAAACCTAGCCTATGATGGTCAACAGTTAACTCACTGGCGGGAAAACTTAAAGTCGGCAATTAGAAGGAAATAGGATCGGAGGCCACAAGGTTTTCCTAGCTGCCACGCTGGGCGAGGCATAAGTTGTGAACAAGCGAAATGCGGGCAAGAGGGGATTTAAGTCGGAAGTCAGACGGTTTTCCGCTTCGGGGGTGAAAAAAAATTTCCCGCCGCAACGGAGGAAATGTAGAGGCTTCAGGCATGCGAGGAAAAGGCAGGTAAAGTAAATCGAAAATCGGACAGTTTTGACATCGGACGAATAAACGATTTTGGAGCCGCAATGGCGGAGGGGCTGAAACTTCACAGCTTCCGATCTAACATAAAATTTACGCCCACTAACAGAAAAACTAAGTGTTGAAGAGCTCAACATAGCAGCGGCCAGACTAAAATATCTCAGAGACAACGGTTTACTTAAAAGGCAACTGATCTGACTAAACTCTGGCTATCAGAACCACATTCAACTCTACAATCCACAATAAAAATATTAACACACGCTCTGGAGAGACAGGCTGCAAATCAATCATTAGAATTGACCAAAGCTAAGGCTATACCAAACCTTCATGGATTACACGAAATCAGAACAACTCTAAGTGATAAGGAGGGCCCCCCAAAAATTTAAGAAATTACGGGGAGAGAAATTGCAGCTGCAACAACTAGCGATTTCCTGGTGAACCTAGATCTCTGGGTGATCAACCTTTGAGTGACAGACTGTTTAACAACAAAAAGCATCATATTGAATTCTTCCAGCAATATGGATTTCTTAAATGACAGCAGTGTGTACCCT
Organism: Pseudotsuga menziesii; assembly: GCA_001517045.1. NCBI lineage: Eukaryota > Viridiplantae > Streptophyta > Pinopsida > Pinales > Pinaceae > Pseudotsuga > Pseudotsuga menziesii. The sequence continues at coordinate 54,733 of LPNX010241855.1, read as the reverse complement.
TAATCATTGATGATAGTCCAATTAGGGAGAGTGGAAACCAAAATCGTGAAGTCCAGATAACTATGCTGAGGCCGGAGGATGAATTTCATTATTACCGTTGTTTTCAAGCGGCTACGAGCTTTGGACACCACAGGATTGGAGCATATGGTAAACAAGAATATTCGTTTGTTCCTCATCCCCATGCCATTTTCACACTTTTCTTATGCTTTCGGACTTTTGTCCTATTTCATACGAGTTCGCTTACATTCCTTTATTACTGAACTTTGATTCAGGATCCTCTATCCCATAGTGTCCTTTTGTGTGAGTGGTGTACTTCAAGTTCAAACCCACGGACAGAGAGGATCTTCCGGCAATTAAGTATTTGTAATTCAGCACCTGCTTTGATTTATGATGCTTTCACAGGAGTTTTTTGACTCTTTATTTGCCTTTTGGCATTCGTTTCTTGGCATGGGGTCATTTATATTTAATACATTGTTCTCCTTGCTCCTTTCCATGGGTCCTTTGCTGTTGCTTCTTAGGACATTTTAAATGTGGCGTGGATGGAGCCTCGACATAGTACCCCAAACTCCTCGAATCTGGTTTATTACACCGGGGTTAAGCAGGACTTCAATGCACACAGAGTTCTTCGAGAAAACTGCTATACTGGAAGAAATTATTTCATATAAAATAGCAACACACAGTCTGACACCAAAACGTTTATCAAACCCAAAAATTTTGGATGTTCCCCATGCAACCACATGTTCGTCCCTTTTATTGAAAATAAGAAACTCAAAATAAAGCAAACTGAAAAACATGACTCAAAGACAACTAAATGGCTTATTTATATACAAGGCAGAAAACTCACCGAAAATCAAGAAAAATAAGGCTTGAGAACTAGACCATTCACTGGTAAATTCTCTTCCCACCCCTGCAGATCTTGCAGTTTATAAGTAGCAGGACCAAGCTTTGCTGAAACCTGAAAAGGGCCTATCCACAACTGTTGGAACTTAGTATGTTTTCCTTTCTCATCATGGGCATGATCCCATTTGAGGACTAAGTCTCCTACTTCAAAGTCTTTTGTCCCAGCTTTATGCTTGTCAGACCATTTCTTAACTGACTCTTGTTGTAGCTTAAAGCATTCTTTGGCTTTAGATCTGGCTTCTTCAGCCTTCAGGAGATTATATATTCTTATTTGTAAAACTTCATCATCCGACCCCCTAGACTCCTGAGCTAGAATGGAAGATGGTAGCATGATATTGGGAGGGAGGATGGCTTCTTTACCGTAGACAAGGGTATAGGGTGACACTCCTATAGCAAACTTGGGGGTGACTCTGTCAGCCCACAGGGCATTGGGTAAGGCTGAGTGCCAACTCCTCTGGTTTTCTATTACAGTCTTCTTCAGAATTCTATTTAGGTTTTTATTAGAGGATTCGGCCAGGCCATTTCCTTGTAGATAATAGTTAGCAGAATAATGCAATTTTATTCCTTTATCATGAGCAAATGCAGTCAATTTGATCGATGAAAAGTATTTAGCGTTATCAAAGACTAACGAAACTGGAACTCCAAACCTTGTCATGATATGATCTTGTAGGAAGCTGATGACTTCCTCTTCATTTATCTTGCGTAGTGGGATAGCTTCGACCCAGTGAGTGAAATAATCAGTTGCAGTAAGAATGTACTTGTGCTGCAGGGATGAATTTGGCTTTATTTCTTCGATAATGTCCAGCCCCCATTGCTCAAATGGTTCCGTGATCATCACAGGCTTTAGGGGTGCTGCTGCTTTAGGCTGTCTTCCACCACACCTTTGGAAAACATCACACTTTCTGACGTGTGCGTGTGCATCCTTGAAGAGTGTAGGCCAGTAATAACCTACTCTGAGGACCTTGTGGGCCGTGGTGTCCCCTGAATAATGTCCTCTAGCTGGACCATCGTGCAATTCAGACATTACTTTCTTAGCATCTTCTTTCTCCAAACATCTTAGAAGGACCCCATCGTATTTTTTCCTGAATAGTATTCCTTTAACAAGTTGATAGGATGCTGATTTAAGACGCAATGCTCTTCTCTGCTTGGAATTCCAATGTTCTGGCAGCAGCCCTGACTGTAAGTAATCTACGAGGTATCTATACCAAGACTCGGGAGCTGTAAACAAAGGGCATACATCCATTACATGTAATTTGGCATCTTCTTCCCAAGCTTGTTCTTCATTGTTCCCACTTTTAGTCATTAATTTGCATAATCCTTGACCTTTGACTATAGAGGCTGGCTTGAACTCAAGGTCGTATTCTTGAAGAGCTGTTACCCAGTTGCCCCTCCTTTCTCCTAACTCTTTCTGTATGAGAAGGGATCTTACAGCTGGGTAGGGAACTATTACCTTGGTTCGATTCTTTAATATATAAGGCCTGAATTGCTTCACTACCTTAAATACTGCATAAGCTTGCTTATCAATGGCCGGGTAATTTAACTCATCCCCCTGCAGAACAGTACTCATAAAGGCGATTGGGAATTCATCCCCCCCATCTTCCTTTTGCGTGAGTACAGCTGCCAGTGAATCATCAGATGCAAACGTATACATAATAAAGTCTTTATCAAAGTCGGGGCTTTTCAAGGAGGGAGTGTGTGCAAAAGAAGTTTTAATCTTGTTGAAAGCATCCTTCTCAATATCAGTCCACTTAAATTGTGCATTTTGTTTGACCATCTGCTGGAGTGGTTTGACAGTCTGAGTGAAATCAGGCACAAACCTTCGTACAAAATTTATGGTTCCCATAAACGATTGCATTCCTTTTTTATTATGGGGCATGGGAATTTGTTCAATGGCCTTAATTCTTTCTGGGTCTATAGATATACCCTTCTTTGAAACTATGTGCCCTAGTAATTTTCCCTCAGTGACGGCGAACACGCACTTCTTAGGATTGAGGGAGATGCCATATTTCCGACAGCATTCGAAAATTTGCTTTAGGTGAAAAGCGTGCTCTCCTCTTCTCTTTGAGAATATTGTAATGTCATCAAGGTACACCACAGTACTTCGTCCAATTAGTCCACGGAAGGCAATGTCCATAGCTCTCTGAAAAGTCGCTCCAACATTAATCAGTCCAAAAGGCATCCTTCTATAGGCAAAAGTTCCCCATTTTGTCCTGAACGTTGTCTTCAATCTGTCTTCTTCGGCCACCAACACTTGATTGTAGCCAGAGAACCCTTCTAATAATGAAAAAAGTTCGGAACCTGAAACCATTTGTAGCAGCTGCTCCATGGGTGGCACAGGATAGTTATCTTTATCCTATGCGCGGTTTAAGTTCCTGAAGTCCACACAACATCTGATTTCTCCTGACTTCTTTCTGACTGGTACCAGATTTGATACCCACTCAGAGTGTCTGACTTTAAAAATGATTCTGGCATCCAACAATTTCTTTACCTCACTCCGAATCAGTGGTTCCAGTTTTGGATGCATTTTCCTCAAGGGCTGCTGATATAACTTGACTCCCGCCTTGATGGGAACAACATGCTTGATGATGCTGGTATCGTATGTTTTTAACTCTTGGTACGTCCAGGCAAAGACATATTTGTATTGTTTAAATAGGCTGATGAACTTCTCTCTCTCTATCGGCAAACAGCATTTGCCGAGATTCACAAACTTAGGTGTCGTTTCAGTCCCCAAATTTATCAGCTCGAACTGTAGAGTTGAGCTA